>JAQZBX010072398.1:0-15078 GCA_029593785.1 Cabassous unicinctus | reverse complement strand
AAGGAGGTCCGGACTCCCTGGGGCAGGCTGGACGTTGGATGATACAAGGTTGACAAGGTGTGGTCTCCACAGGGCAGGCCATTGCAAGTTTATCTGGTAAAGTCTCAGCAGAATTTAGGGTTCCAATGTCCCCACCAATATTATCATCATCCCATATGTCTCTGTCCCAATCCTCAGGGTTCCACTCTTTTCCAATCAATGCCTTCACTTTAATTGCAAAACCCTGTGAGGTTGAGATTTTAGTTTCCTCTGTAACTCTGCTACTCATACAATGAAAGTCTGGGTTTGATTCTCAGATATTTCAAGTCTGTGGCTACAGGAGACAAGATTATCTTTCAAGGCACACATAGAAACATTCATATCATTCATACAGCATTTAAGTTTCAAATTTGAAGACTTTGGCTCATCTGTTTCTTTTGTAACTGTATTCAGAGTATCTAGGAGGAGCCAGACAACATCTTTATACTTTTTGTCTCCACAAAATTCTGTTAAGGTGTTGAAAACACTCTCACCCAGATCCTTGCTTCTTATAAGCATGGAAGTAGGGGGATCCAGTGATGCTATTTTGCATATCTCTATTGCCAGCTCACACCATGTATGGTTAGCAACCTCATCATTATTGGAAAGGGAGTCATTAGTACCCCTGAGTCCAATTAGAGTAGAGAGCCAATTACAAAACTCCCAGAACCACCTCAGACATCCCATGTTTAAGACTCTGTTCCTCAAGAACTACTCCCGGTACCAAGCTGTATTAATCAGGGTTCTTTTGGGAAACAGAATCAACAGGAGATATCTGTCAATAATATTAGATTTTATAAGAGTCTCTCATGTGACCGTGGGGATGCACAAGTCCAGGTTCCACAGGCAGGCTGCAAACCAGGGGCTCTGATGGAAGTCCGATGAAAGGTCCTTGATGAGTTTCTGGGAGAAGTTGGCTGTCCAACGATGAGCTGGGAAATTCTCTCTGAATGTTGAAATCACTTCCCCTTTTAAGGCATTCAACTGATTGGGTAAAAGTGTCACCATTGATGATGCAATCTCCCTGACTGATGCAGATATAATCAGCCATCCACACAGTAAACTCACTGGTGATCAAAGTCCATGAATGCTCTTGTATTACAATTAGCCCAGTGCTTGCTGGACCTAACACCTGGACAGAATTACTTAGCCACATTGACACATTAGCCTAACCATCACACAGACCATCTGAACCTCCTCCCCCAAAGCCAGTGGCAAAAATAAAGGTCCCAGATTCCCCTAGAAAACAGTCTTTCCAGATACCAACAGCAAATGGAATTGCATATTGCTGGAGGAAATACAAAATGGTACAGCTCCTTTGAAAAACATGGTCTTGTTATACAATTAAATATACACTTACCAAGTACATGGGCAATGACTAGCGAAGAAGGATGGTCCATTGATGGGCCCTTGATAACTATGCTTGAGTCTTTGCTCTTGAAAGTGAAACTTAGCCTGGTGTTGTAGGGTGCCTAAGTTACCTCCTGAGAGCCTCCTTGTTGATCAAATGTGGCCTCTCTCTAAGCCAAACTCAGCATATAAATGCATTACCTTTCCCCCAGTGTGGGACATGACTCCCAGGGATGAGCCTCCCTGGTACCAAGGGATTACTACCAAGCACCAGCTGGTGATACAACTGGAAAAAGACCTCAAATAAAAGGGGGAAAGTATAGACAAACAAGTTTATATCGCCAAGACACTTCAAAGTGAGTTGGGAGGTCATCTCAGAGGTAACACTTATGCACATCTCAGCAGGATCTCATAGACTGCCGAAGTAAATACTACCCCCAAATAGTGGGGCTCCTGAGGGCTCTGGAGACACCCAAGTCCTATGGTCAGGGAAGATAGCTCTGGAGTTTGGTGCCTTGCCAGTGGGCCCTACTTTGGAGTTTGTGCTACTGAGTGTGACAAAGTTGGGCTCAGTTATGGCTTCCCTACACATGGCTCATCTGTCCCTTCTATTTGAACCTATAGTTGGTGCTGGAGTTGGTAGGTATATGTCCAAGAGACTTAAGTCTTTGGGTTATCCATGTGCCAGCTGGGCCCTGAGCCTCAGCGGAGTTGCAACACCTACTCCCCAGTTCATTGGACTCACCCAGGACAAGGAGATGAGGATGGACAACCACCATACCAAGAAAATGAGATAGACTACAACTGCAAGCAAGAGAGTCCTATCCATCAGCTGTATGGTATCAAAGCCCCCTCTCAATTAGAGGTGGAGTGGACATCACCATTGAGAATCCTCAGGATTGGGGAATGAACTATGGACTAGAGTGGACTTACTGGTATTCTACTATAGACTTACTGTGATTCTAGCAATGGAAGAAACTACAACATTGATGTGGAGGCAGTGGCTACTGGAGGCTCTGAAGGCAAGAAGAGGGAAAAACAGGTGTAATATGGGGGCATTTTTGGGACTTGGGTCTTGTCCTGAATGACATTGCAAGGACAGATATAGGCCATTATATATCTTCCCATAACCTACACAATTGTGTGGGAGAGAGTGTAAACTAAAATGTAAACTATAGCCTATGCTCAGTGGCAATGCCCCAAAATACATTTATCAATTGCAATGAATGTACCACACCAATGAAGGATCTTGTTTATGGCAAAATGTGGGAGGTATAGGGAGCAGGGCATATGGGAATCCCTATATTTTTTATGTAACATTTATGTAATCCAAGAATCTTTAAAAAAAAATTTTTAATTAAAAAAAAAAAAGACAAAAAATATACACTTACCATATGGCACAGCAATATTGTGCCTTGGATATACATGAGAAAAGTGAAAATTTATATTCACAGAAAAACCTGTGTATGAATGTTGATAGCAGTTTTATTCATTAAAAAACTAGAAACTCTACTGTCTTTCCACTGGTGAATACACAATCTGTGGTATGACTGTTAAACAGCAGCAAAACGTATCCTACACAGCAATAAAATGGGAACAAACTATTGATACACTCATGAATGTGTATGACTCTCAAGTGTATTAAGCTAAATGAAATGAGTCATAAAAAATCTTTATGTTAGGACATTCTGGAAAAGTCAAAACTATAGAAACTCTTGTCAGGAATTCATGGTGAGCAGATTTGACTGAAAAGGTCCAACACTAAGAAGATTTTGGGAGGGAAGAGAAGACTTCTGTATACTTTCATTGTAGTGAATTACAAAATTGTGAATTTCAAAAATCAATTTATATATGTCTTTTTATATTTAATATTAGCTACAAAATCTCATCAAATTCAGTTACAGGTGTGGTCTCTCCCAGGGCAAAATTCCATTCCAGCTCTGTACCTGTGAAACTTAGAACAAGTTATCTGCTTCCAATATATAAAGTAAGGACAGTCATAAAATAAACATTCCCATTCCCATAGGGAGAAATGGGAAGGAAAACAGGGGTCACAGGTCCCAAAAGTTCTGAAACCCTGCACAACATGCTACATCACATTTAAAGGTCTGAGAGTTATATAAAATGATGATTTGTCTTCTGGGACTGATGGAGTGACAGCTCCACCCTTTGCAAGTGCTTGCCCAGAAGCCATGCTCTAGGCTTCTTGCTCATCAAGCATCTGTGTGGAGGCAGAACTGTAGGCTCCACTGTCAGAGAACACTGGGATGATAGCCAGACTCTCACCAATTTCTAAGAATAGACTACACCCTCTGAGAAAACTGGCATGGAGGTCAGCCTCTCCACAATCTCAAGGGCACAGGTCCAAGACCCTGAGAACAGAGAGGTGGGGGCCAGACTCTCCCCAATCCCCAGGGAATGTGCTCCACCCTTTCTGAAGACTGTGGCAGCACTCTTCCTGAACAATGGGGCAGAAGGCCCACTCTCTTCAAATCCTGGGGCACACACACCCTTTCCACACACATCAGTGGGCTTCCTTTCATGGCCCAAGATGATGTCTTCAGTCCAGACCTCAGCTTCCATGGTTCCGCTTTTGAAATAATTTTTCCTTCAATCTATCCCTTTTAGGGCAGAACGGCAGTGGTTCTATTCATAGAGATGTCATGAAAAACTTGTCAGTTTCATATGCAGTGCACAGGGATCCCAACTGTCAGAAAATAGGACCTTCCACAGATTTTTCCTGGGTAACTGCACCTCAAATCTTGATTTTTACTGAAATAGCAGATTAGTTCCATGGTCAGTTAAGTCCTTACCTGAAGCACTATTCTCTGGGCACTTGTTTTCCAGAAGCTCAGAATTTTCCAAACCACCAATTTCTGGTTTCTCTGTACCAAGAAGTTCAGTTCTCAGTTTATCCCTTCCCTCTTGCCTTTTGCTATAAGCTGCAAGGAGAAGCCAGGCCACACTTTCCATATTTAGTTTGGAAACCTCAGCTAAATATACAAGCTCATCACTTTCAAATTCTGTCTTCCATCTGACATCAGAATATAATTTTCCCAGTTGTCTGCCACTTTAAAACAAGGGTCACCTCTCTTTCCATTTGCAATGACACATTCATCATTTCTGTGTAAGCCCTCATTGGAAGTACCCTTCACACCCATATTTCAACAGTAGTCTCTTTAAAGCAATCTAGGCTTTTTGTATCAAGCACCTCACAATTCTTTGAGAAACTACCCCTAACCCATTTATAAAACCATACCACTTTTGGTATTTGCAATGGCAGCAACCCTAATTTCCTAATACCAAAATGTTTTAGTTTGTTAGGCTGCCAAAATGCAATATACCAGAAATGGGTTGGCTTTTAAAATGGGGATTAGGTTGCAAACTTAGTTTTGAGCCTGAGAAAAATGTCCAAATCAATGCATCATCAGACAATGCTCTTTCCCTGAAGACTGGCTGCTGGTAATCCTGAACTCCTCTTGTCATATGGGATGGCACATGGAAGCTTCTGATGGGCTCTCCCTCCTCTCCTGGGTTTTGTTGCTTTCAGCTTCTGGGTGTCATGGCTTTCTGTCAGCATTCATCCCTTTTATAATGGACTCCCACCCTGGGCCACACCCAACTGAAGTAACATAATTAAAAGGTCCCACCTACAATAGGTTCACACCCACAGATATGGAGTAACTCTGAGGACATGATTTTTCTGGGGCCTATAAAAGCCTCAAGCTACTACAGTGTCCCTATTTCTCCACATATCTTCAACACTTGCAATTTTCTGTTTTTTAAATAGTAGCCATTCTAGTGGGTATAAAATTATATCTCATTTTGATTTTGAGCTTCATTTTCCTAATAGCTAGTGACGTTGAGCATCTTTTCATTTTGCCTTTTAGCCCTCTGTATATCCTCTTTGGAGAAATTTCTATTCAAGTTTCTTGACCATTTGCAAATTGGTTTGTCTTTTTATTGTTGACTTGTAGGATTTCTTTA
Source organism: Cabassous unicinctus (assembly GCA_029593785.1). NCBI lineage: Eukaryota > Metazoa > Chordata > Mammalia > Cingulata > Chlamyphoridae > Cabassous > Cabassous unicinctus. The sequence goes on along the minus strand of JAQZBX010072398.1, from coordinate 9,723 downwards.
TATATTCTGGGTATTACACCCTTATCAGATATGTTATTTCTAAATATCTTCTCCCATTGAGTAGGTTGGCTTTTCACTTTTGTGACAAACTCCTTTGATGCACTAAAGTTTTGAATTTTGAGAAGGTCCCATTTTTCTATTTTTTCTTTTGTTGTATGTGTTTTGGGAGCAAGGTCTAAGAAACCATTGACTACCACAAGATCCTGAAGATGCTTCTCTACATTTTCTTCCAGAAGGCTTATACTCTTGGTTCTTATATAAACATCTGATCCACTTCTAGTTTTTGTATAGGGTGTGAGATAGGTGTCCTTTTTTATTGTTTTGCATATGGATATTCAGTTCACTCAGCACCATTTGAGCAGCTCTGTCCTAGTTGAGTGGGCTTGGCAGCCTTATTAAAAAATCAAATGGTCCTAAGTGCGTGAGTCTATTTCTGAACTGTCAATTTGATTCCATTGGCCTATATAACTATCCTTAGGCCATTACCATGCTATTTTGACCACTGTGGCCTTGTACTATCCTTTAATGTCAGGTAATGTGAGTCCTCTAACTTTGTTCTTCTTTTCCAAGATGTTTTTTGGCTATATAGGACCCCAAATCTTCCAAATATATTTGTGCCTGCTGGAATTTTTATTGGGATTGTGTTGAATCTGTAAATTATTTGGGGGTAGAAATGACATCTTAACAGTACTTAGTTTCCCAATCCATGAAGACAGAATGTCATTCCATTTACATAGGTCTTCTTTGATTTCTTTTAGAAATGCTGTATAATTTTCCATGGACAAGTCCTTTACACCCTTGGTCAAATTTATCCCTAGATATTTGATTCATTTATTTGCCTTTGCAAATGGAATTTTTTTTCTTGATTTAATCTTCAGCTTGCTCATTACTAGTATATGCTAATACACTCAAACACTACTATTGTGCCTTTCATCCCCATAATTTCTGTTGTATTTCTTTTTATACTTTCAAATTCTACCTTATGGTCACACATTTTCTTAATATCCTTTATCTCTTTATGCATATTTTTCTTCATCTCCATGAATTGATTTAGAATGTTCCTATGAAGATTGTTGATTAGTTGTTCCAACTTATGAGTGTCCTTTAAATTTTAATTTGTCCTCTAGAAAGAGCTTTCTGTTTCTTAGTATGACTTGTAATTATTTTGGTGATCTCTAGGCATATGAATTATCTTGAGTTAAATGTGAAGGTTTGATTCTCCCTCTTGTTTAGGGTTTTATTGTTGATTGGCTTTGTACTAAGGCTCTTCTTTCATGCTTGGTCTAAGTTGTTCTACACCTTTAGAATAGCTCATGTTTAGCTGTACAGGTTTTCTTCATTCTTGTTTTGGATATGGTATAATTTTAAGATTGCCCTTTTTGTGTAATTGTTTCATCTCCAGGACTGAGCTTCCTTTTCTCTGTTCCTTTTTCAGAAACATTTTTGTTGTTGTTGTTGTTGTTGTTGTTGTTGGCAGACTTTCACCAGAGCTTCTATGCCTTATTTAAATTCTCATCCTCATTCAGTGCCCCATTTTCCTTACACATTTCAGTTCTGAGACTGATCCTATCTTACAACAGTTCAGTTTAATCCCACCCACCCCCACCCCCCTTTTTTTTCCTCTGTGAGGCTTTCCTACTTCCAGATTCATCCTAATAGGGTATCCCACCCCAGGGAGCAAGATGGGGTCAATGCAGAAAGGCAGGTCTCTTCAGAAGTCTGTTTTGCCTTAAGATGGTCCAGCTGACTGAAACTGGACTAGTGAGGTCACAACAGTTATTAATAGTCTTTCTATGGTGGTCTCTCTTTTTTGCTTGAGGGCCCTTTTGTATGTAGCACAAAGTGGCTCCTGTTCTGACAAATGATTATAAGCTTTTCCACATTCTGTTTCTGTGAGTTTTTTTTACGTTGAATGAGGGTTGAGGAACAACTAAAGGCTTTTCCACATTCCTTACATTCATAAGGCTTCTCTCCAGTGTGAATTCTGATAGGTTTAGTGAGGGATGAAGAACGACTAAAGGCTTTCCCACATTCCTTAACTCATAAGGCTTTTCTCCACTGTGACATCTTTTGTGTTCTGTGAGGGAAGAGCAAATAGCATAGGCTTTCCCACACTCATTACATTTAAAAGGCTTTTCTCCTCTGTGACTTCTTATATGGACAGTGAGGGATGAGGGGCGAATAAAGGCTTTCCCACATTCCTTACATTCATAAGGCTTCTCTCTGGTGTGATTTTTTTTTATGTTCAGTGAAGGCAAAGGAACGAATAAAGATTTCCCACATTCAGTACATTCATATCTCCACTATGGATTTTTTTGTGTAAAGTGAGGGATGAGGAACGAGTAAAAATTTTGCCACATTCTTCACATTGAATATTATGACTTTTCATATGTCTCTGAAAGAATAAGGGACAACTGAAGGCTTTTCCACATGCCTTACATTCATAGGGTTTCTCTCCAGGGAGTGTTGTCACATGTCTTTTAAGAGACACATGACAACTGAAGCCTTTCTCACAATCCCCACATTTAGAGGGTATCTCTCTGGTAATAGTTTTCACATGAGTGCTTAGGTAGGAGAGACAACTGCAGCCTTCTTCACATTCCTTATACCGATATGTTTTGCAACCAGTATGAGATCTTATGTGATGCTTAAGTGATTAACAATCTGTGAAGGCTTTTCCACTCTCGTGGCAGTCATAAGATTTTCTTCCAGTAGGAGTTATTGTAAGCACAGTAAGATTTGGAATCTGGCAAAGGTTTTTCCACAATTACCTTCATCACTTTCATGGAGTCTTTTGAACATAGGCATTCTGTTAAAAATAAGCAGCATGCTGTCAGAAATAAATTACCACTTCACCATGGCCATCTACAGTGAACATGTAGATTTTCTGCCCTATGTGTGTGCAGTCTCATGTGCAGCTTCTATGTTGAAGAAGCTGAATCGTTCAGCAGAGTGCTGGCTTTACTATTACAGTGTTTCTGAAGTATGTGGCTTTCTCATAGCAGCTTTTAAGTAAGAGATGCTTCAAATACTTAATATGTAACTCACAGCTATAGAAAGTGTTGTGGAAACTGCATGAATACATACTCTTAGAGGCGCATATATACACATGTTTATACACACATATATATGTATGCATACAAACATTTTGTATGATGTATATAGGTATTTTAATGCCATGATAACGTAATAATTACTGAGGTGCTTGTTCATTTTGTGTGAATCACACTCACCTCCCACATCTTCTCTGGTTGTTGTGTGGATCTTTAATGCCATGGAATTGGCAGCTTTTTCATAACATGGAAGGACAGGAGTCATTCTTCATGAATTGTGCTATTATATGTTTATTGGATAAGCATTCTCCATTATTATCCTGTTGAAAAACTGCACCTGTGATTTTAAGTTGAGTTTTACAATACATGAAATAAAAAGGTAAAGAAATTTTAGGAGAAAGAAGACATCTGTGAGCAAAGAAAAGCTTTTGAGGCATTTATGTGTTTCAGGACCTTAGAAATGATAGTGACAAAGGGTCTAAACTGGATAAAACTTACTAAGAATTAATTCCACGAAGACTGAGTGGTAATGAGAAAATTAGGGTACAGTTAGCAGAGCAAAGAATGATATTGTATACAAAGCATAGGCCCAAAAGTATGATTAGAGGAGGAAACAGGGAAGGTCTTTTTCTCAATGAACACGAAAGATGTGAAAGAGTGTTGAAGAACCAAAAAATAAGTTCAGATTCCTCAAACCAAGGTTGAGAATTTTTCTCGACTTATTAAAATATGATTCCCACTATGCATGGTTCATCTTTTAAAGGATTTTTGCCTTCGGGTACTCCTGAATACAATGGCTCTGGATAATTCCTGTCTTTACTCTCCTCAGGTCTTTTCCTTGCTTCTCTGGGGGGAAAGATGGGATGGGTATAGGTGACATTGTCCTCATGAGAGAAAGGCATGATATGAGGGAAGACAGTGAAGAGCATCAAACAATTGCCTGGTTATGAGCCCAATGCTCTGGTTTCCTGAAAAGGGCCAGGCATGAGTTTATTTTCAGCAAATTCAACACGTCAAATTTCTCATAAAGACATTACAACTCTAATGATGTTCCCAAATCATTAATCTTCTCTGTGTTCGAAAGTGACCCCTGAGGCCAAGGCCCACACTTACAACCCTTAAAGAGTTTCAAGACTTTTATCCATAACAGAAATAAAGTCAGTTTAGTATACAGATCTTTAACATTCATGGGAAAGCCAGTAGATATAAGCTCCATAGAAAAAACAACCATGTCATCTTATTTCTTAATCTATTACAATTCCTCACACAAGATCCTAGAATAAGGTCAATGAGAAATATATTTGTTCACTAAAGGAATACATTTTAAAATGATGCCATCCTTACCTACTGAAGTCAGGCTCCTGAAGTTTTCCACCATCACATCTCTGTAGAGTTTCCTCTGAGCAAGATTCAGCAAAGCCCACTCTTTCTGGGTAAAGTCCATGGTAACATCCTCAAAAACTACTGAGTTCTGAAACACCCCACATATTCTGAATCAGCAAGGAACCATCTCCCCCAATGTGTGCAGGAGAATGAGTGAGGCTAAGAGCTGAACTCTTAGGAAGTTCATAAAATTTGGGGTTCTACCAAGATCTACTCTAGGGCTTGGCTATCAGCATCTTGCCTTCACTATATACATTCACTTCCTAAGTCATTGCATCCTGTCTTATAGATTCAACAACCTTCTATCACAGCAAATCTCCTCACATTGCCAGTGAGCAATTCCAGTCTCCTTCCTCTCTCTTTATGACTTAGAAGAGTCAGAGCACATAGCACAAATGAGAGAAATGCCCTACAAATGAAAAACTTATTTCCACATTCAGAGCATCACTTCTTTGTAAAAAATATAATTTCTTCTCTTGCCATAAAGCCCACCAGAACATTCAACAAACATGAAGCAAAGCGTGCAACCAGGATGAGATATCAATAACTGGGAATCAGTGAGGGATTGGCAGCTTTTCCTTTTGCTCCACACCAGCCATGGGAGGTCCCAGAGACAAACTGTGTCAGATGTAAGAACAAATTCTCAACCCATGCCTTGAGCTGACCATAATTCCTTTAAGAACTACTCATCCTCAGGATCATCTGTCTGAGAGAGAAAATCTTTTGGAAAAGTATTAAGTTTTAAATATCTATTGCCCATTTTTCAAGAACTCAGAAATTGCACTGTCACTCTCTCCATTCCCTTCTTGGAAAAAGGCAAGGGTACTGAAAATTGAAAAGTGCTCAGATGAGAGAGAGAAAGCATGAGAATACAGAGTTCCCCACAATTCCCACACTTAGCCTGGAAGTGTGTGCTCACCAATTATTAGTGAACACTCTGCTCAACAAACATACACCCAGACACACAAACAAGAACAGTTTAATGTTACAAGATGCCAAAGAGACCTATTTTCACAGGAGCCAGAAGAAGATGCTTTCTTCTTTGCTAACTGTGAGGAAGGGGTTAAGATTCCCATTTTATCAGTTAATTTGTCTGTGAATCCTAGGAAACAAAGACTTACACACCAGTCCTCTGGAGGCTTGACATTTCACTGCCCATGACTATCTGAACTCCCAACTACTGTAACAACTCAGGGGCTGTAAGGTTCATGCTGATGACTGGACCCTGAGAAAAAGCATCAATCTGGTGGCTTCTGCATAAAGTGATGTGTGTACAGAATTCGGATGTTTTAATTTGCCTGAGCAATAAAGCAGAATAGGAAGGTTCCTCGTGTCAGGGCAGGGGTAAAGATAGCTGCTTACGTCATCTCTACTTCTTACAATGGTGATTTCACTGCAAACTTATATTCAGAGTCAACATTCAAGACTCCTCCATTGCAAAAGGTCAAATTACACATTTTGCAGTCGTCAAAAACTTTAACAATATCTTCTAGTCAACCAACATGTGTTGTTCCCCCACAGATTCTCTGACCAATTAGCAAAACTAACAGAGCCAATTTAATCAAAACTTTAGAGAACACTTAAATGGCTGAAGTAACTGGGCAAGAGCCAAGTGAAGAAAATGCAGCTTTAAAAAAAATGATAGGAGGTAGGAAGATGGCATCTGATTAGGCAGATAAGGCTCAGTTCTCTGACAAAAACAATGGAGAAAGAGCCAAAAGCTGCCTGAGGGACCTGCTTAGGGGATCAGCAGACCAGGAGAGTGCTTCACAAGTCCCAGGAGGGTGAGGAACAGAGAGATGAAGAAGCTGAAACAACAAACTGTGAGTTACTAAACCTGCCGGCCTCTGGGAAGGGCTTCCCTCCACCACCCCCGAGATATTCAGCAGAGGTAAAACCCCTGGCTCATTGCAGCTGACTATGAGGGGAGCAATGTCTTCCTCCCTGCCATCTGTTACAAGAGAAATAGGAGGAGGAGCCAGGGGGCTATTCTTCAGAGAATTCAGCCAGCAGAGCCTGTTTTGGATCTTTGCTCTAGCCAGACAAAAACAAAGGAAAATGGAGAGAGATACACCTCCATGGAAAGGTGTGCTAACTGCTGGCTGGTCTGGAAATTACAAGGACAAAAACTGCTTTTAGGGCTCTCTTTTCCCTACCCCTGGGAAAAAGTCTGTGCCCAATTAGTGAGTCCCTGGCACAATTTTGATAACTTAAACTAGGCAATTTTAAAGACATAGGATAAGCTGAACCAAATATCAAAGAAGAGCTGTGAAAAAAATAATAATAATAATAGGCAAGAGAGAAATCCATAAGAGTAAATTCACCAACATATCAGATGCCTAGACATCAGCAAAAAATTACAAGCCATACTAGGAAACAGGAAGAGATAGCACAGCCAAAGGAACAAACCAAATATCCAGAAGAGATTCAGGATTTAAGAAAATTAATCAATGATAATCACACAACTCTCCTAAATCAATTTAAATAATTGAAAGAAAAGATGATTAAAGAGATAACGGATATTAAGATGACACTGGGTGAGCACAAAGAACAATTTGAAAATCTGCCAAGAAAAGTAACAGACCTTATGGGAATCAAAGATTGACGGGTGACATTTAAAATACATTAGAGGCACATAAGAGCAGATTTGAACTGCCTGAAGGCAGAATTAGTGATTTCAAAGACAGAACATCTGAACTGGAAAAGACAAGAGAACAGAAAGAGAAGAGAATGGAAAAATGCAACAGGGTCTCAGGGAACTGAATGACAATGAGAAATGCAAAAACATATGCATTATCAGTGTCTTGGAGAAGAAAATTGAAAAGAGGCAGAAAGAATATTTGAGGAAATGACTGAAAACTTCCCTACCCTTATGAAAGACATAAATATCAATATCCAAGAATATCCAAGGACAACGTACCCTGTAGCAGTTTGATATTTTTTATGAATTCCAAAAATAGATACTGAATTATGTTTGTGAACTGGTCTGCCCCCCTGGGCATATTAGATTATATTGGATTCAGAGGTTTCACTTTTACTTGATTAAATTATGATTAAGGCTTTGATTGGGCCATGTCAGTAGGACAAAAACCACATGGCAGAGGAGAAGCTGGTGTTTTTTGATATTGGAGTCCCAGGAAGTAAACACACAGAGAAGCAGATACCTGAGGAAAGAGAGAAGGCAGAGACCCCGCAAAGAGAGACAAGCCATTCGCCTGATAGTATATGGCTGGCCTTGTAGAGAGAGCATAAGAGCTGAGCCTGGAGAGAAACGAACCCTGGGAGAGAGATGAGAATTATCCCAGCCTACAGCTGATACTGGAAGAAGCTGGGACCATGGAGCCTTAAGAGGAAGAGGAAGCCTGAACCCTTGCAGATGTCAACAGCCATCTTGCTCCAACACATGGAAGCAGACTTTGGTGAGGGAAGTAACTTATGCTTTATGGCCTGGTAACATAAGCTTCTACCCCAAATAAATACCTTTTATAAAAGCCAAAAAATTTCTGGTATTTTGCATCAGCACCCCTTTGGCTGACTAATATACAACCCAAACAGAATAAACACAAACAGACCTACCATAAGGCACCTACTATTCAGAATGACAAATATCAGATAATCATGCCCAGATTAGCAGACCAGTTTACAAGCATGACCCAATTATATTTTTGGAATTCATAATTACTTCAAATTGCCCAATGGCTACATGAGCCAATGCTCATATGGGCGAAATCTATGATAAGGTGGAAGTGAGTAGTTGCACAGTGAAGAGATATGACAGGGGTGTAGGGATACTATTGGGTTGGGTGGTGCAAGCTTGACAGGGGGGTAGGGTGGGGAGGATGGGTTGGCAGATCCATGGAACTGGGGGAAGGGTTGGGGGAGGGAGCACGTAAACACTGGGGATTGATGGGTATATGGGTGAAACTACAATGTTAAGAAAACTCTTTTGGCAATATAACAAGGTAGGGTTACTGGTTTAGAGTGTTGGATGGGGGGTCATTTGGGACAGGGTGCACTTGGGACAGTCTTTTAGAGAATGTGCAAGTGATCATTTTGTCATAGTGTGATGCATCAGTGTGGGAAGATCCATATAACGAGTAGGAAGGAGTTGGACTCCCATGCTGGGGAGGCTCGATATGTTCTCAAACAGAGGGGAGAGTGTCTCTCAAGAACATGGGCAGTTCCTAATAGGGGAGGACAGACTAATGTGTCCAGCCCTCAGAGTAGTTGTAAGTATCTAGGAATCTTGTCCTTCAAGGAGTGAAGTCTGGTGGTCCCCGTGGGCCCCAAGGGGAGGGGGAAGGAGGAATAGAATAGATTGAAGAGGGGGTATTTAGGGAAAAATGGAAGTGTTCTGCATGATCTTGCAAATAATGGATACAGGCCATGTTAAATCATCAAAAAATTATAAAAATGTATAGTCTAAAATGTAAACCATAATGTAAACCATTGACCATGGTTGGTAGCTATGTTTCAATATTTATATATCAGTTGTAACAAATGTACCATCCACATGTAAAAAGATTAATAATAGGGAAGGGGGGAAAGGGGGAGGATGTTGGGTATATGGGAGTCACTTATATTCTGTACGTAACTTTACTGTGACCTAAAACTTCTTTGACAACAATATAAAAAAAGTAAGATCCTGGGGAAGAAATGGAAGAAGATGCCACTGTACATAAAGGACAACTGATATTACAATGATGAAAACCAAAACGTCAAAAAATATCTTTTTAAATATTTTTCATTTATGTAATAACCCATTTTTTTAACTTTTAGTTTTAATTTCTATAAATTATTATGCATTTTATTTCTTGTGTTTAAACCTATCATTATTATTTCATTTTCCTATTACTCAAATTTAGCAATATTCTTGGCTTCATTTTGAAGAAGTTTTGGATCACAGAAGGGTTACAACTATGGTGGGGGGGATCAATGGGGTGGGGTGTCAGTGATGGGGGATACATGGGAGGAAGTTCGCCTGGGCATACATAAAAAGGTAAATAAATATGTTCAAATGTTCACAGGGCATTGTCATAGTGGGTGGAGATTCACACAATAATCAAGAGAATATTGAATTCCCATCCTGGAGAGCTCTGCCACATTCTCTAATGGAACAGCAACAATCCCCCAAGTACAGGGGCAATGCCTAGTGAAGAGAGATTGTCCATCGATGGGCCCTTGATATTGATGACTATGCTTATGAGCCTTTTGCTCTTGATTTGCAACTTAGCCTAGTGTTGTGGGATGCCTAAGGGTTATCTCCTGAGAGCCTCCTTGCTGCTCA
>JAQZBX010072397.1:0-15079 GCA_029593785.1 Cabassous unicinctus | reverse complement strand
TTGAATTTCATTCTTCTCCCCACTACTAGTTAAAAAGTTATATATCTATTTTTTTTTTTAATGGTTACCCTTGAAATGTTACTACCATTCTTTTCTTTTTTTTTCAAAGATTTATTTATTTACTTGATCCATTTTAAACCCCCCCTTCCCCATTTGCTGTTTTGTGTCCATTCGCTGGGCAATTCTCTGTGTCTGTTTCATCTCTTCTCATCCTCCTCCTCCAGTCTTCACCAGGATTTGATCCTGGAGACCTCCGATGTAGGAGAGAGGTGTTCTAGCCATCTGCGTCACCTCGGCTCCTGGTTTTTGGAGCTTTCGGAGCATCTCGTCTTGTCTCTCTCCTTTTACGTCATCATCTTGCTGCCTGGCTCCCGGGGCCTGGCGGCTCACCAGCACACAGAGCCTGGCAGCCCATGCGTGTTCTATATATATATTTTTATTTTACCGGGAGGTCCTGGGGATCGAACCCAGGTCCCTCCATATGGCAGACGGATGCCCAACCATTTGAGCCACATCCGCCCCCCATTACCATTCTTAATAAAGTCCAAAGTTAGGCAATATCTTAACCCCCCTCCTAAATAACACAATGACCTTAGAACATGAACTATGATCAGTTCTCTCCTGAGTTACATTCTGTTACCCTCCAATAATTTGGTTTTGACATTTTAATCCTAAAAATTATAGACATTACTATTATTTCATACAATGTTTGTTTAGAGCTATCTATATGTTTACCAGTTTCTTTGCTCACCTCTACTTCTTATATAACCAAACCTTTATTGTAGGTATTTTCCTTTTTGTTTGAGTATATCCTTTATAGAAGTTCCTTAAGTGAAGATTTGCTGGTGGCAAACTCAGTTTTTGTTAATATAAAAATAACTTTTATAGAGCCTTCATTCTTGAAAGATAATTTTTTTTAAGGAGGCACCACGGACTGAACCCAGGACCTTGTACATGGGAAGTAGGCATTCAATCATGGAGCTACATCCGCTCTCCAATGAGAGTTGGTTTTTTTGTGTTTGTTTTTAGGACCCGGGACCTCGTACATGGGAAGCAGGCGCTCAATCACTTGAGCTACTTCTGTTCCCCTTGAAAAATAATTTTGTTGGTATACAACTCTGGGGTATTCTCCAAACATTTGCCTCTCCTAGCTATGCTAGATATTCTATCTCCCATATCACTTAACCTTTCATACTTTTCATGTCTTTGTCTTCTGTGCTTTATTCTGAAAAATTTCTTCAGATATTCTAGTTCTCTCTTCTTTGTTGTGTCTATTTGCTAACCTATTTGTCATATTTGCCAATTTATTCACTGAATTTTTAAAAATTTATAAATGTTCTATTTGATTATTTTTCAGATATGCTGTCATTTTTTGTGGTCACTTTCTGCTTGCTTCATTTTTCTTCTAAAGGTACATTTTGTTAAACATTTCATACAGTTTAATTAATTTTAAAATTTTATGCCTAATGATTTTCCAGTATTTGAAGTCAGTATCTGTGTGTGTGTATGTGGGAGTGCACGAGTGTATCGGTGATTTTTGTACGTAAGCTCATAATTGGTTGATAAAAATCTGTGGAAATCCTAAATACCTACATTTTCCTGTTTCTGTTAGTGGCCAAGGAGTGCTAACAACTTCAGTTGCTTTTTAGGGTCCTAAATTAATGTGGAAAGCTCAGCTTTAGCCCTCTCACCTTGCAGCAAGCTCAAGTGTTTAGTTTTGGTATTTGACTCCACGGCCACCTTTGCTTCACTACTCCAGACTCCAGTTTGAACGCATTCATGTAAATTAATTAATTAATTAATTAATTGGGTGGTAAAGATATCCCTTACTTCTTGCAAGCTTATCAATGTGATTAAAAGTGACTTATTTGGGCAGTGGATGTGGCTGAAGCAGTTGAGCTCCAGCTTCCTACATGAGAGGTCCTGGGTTCGCTTCCTGGTGCCTCCTGAAAAAAACAAAAACAAACAACAAGCAAAACAAATGAAAAAACTAACTCTGTTTTTAAACCAGAGGACTTTAATACCTGGTCCCCTTTCAGAAATCACACAGGTCAAAAAGGAGTCAGATGAGAGCAGGGATGTACAGAACTACAGTGTCTCCCTAACAGGCAAAAGGAAAACCATTCTCAGAAAAGCAAACAGAGCAGGCAGTAGTATTTTTGTGGCACACATAAGAAGAAACTCTTCCTTAGCAAAGTGTTGTAAAGATGCAGCACTTAAATGGAATGTTGAGCAAGGGCATTAACAGAGAGTGAGAATTTCAGCAAACAGGAATGGGGGATTCATACACATTTTTTAAATTCACAATTACAATAACTAAGTCAAAATTATAAAGCAAGGCATTTTTAGTGATTTATAGCTTCCATTCCTGTTCCCCCTCTATCTGTTATATCTCCTTTAAAGAAACCATTTTTATTCATATTCACACCGTTCTGCTCCCTGTTTTTATTTAATCAGTTTATTAAGATAAAAGTGTTTTTGTTGTTGTTGTTGTTGTTTTAAGATGGAAGAAATAACATATTTGTTCACGATGGGAATGCTCCAGCAGAGAGTAAAAATTTGGTGATGGGAAAGACCTAACAATTTTATGAACGTTATATCAATTAGAAAACTTTGACAAAATGCAAATATTTTTAGAAAATTATAACTTGCCACAATTGACTCAAGAAAGAATAGAAAACCTGCCCCACCTCCAAATAACCAGGTTAAATAAGCTTTATGATATAGACACCAAACATTAAAGTACTAATAGCAATCAACAATTCCAGAAGAGAAAGCAAGAAGATAAAAAAGGAAAGCCCCTCAATTGACTGTGATATCAAAACGAGACAAGGGTAGAGAAGAGTATATCAAAGGAAAATTAGAGGTCAATTTGCATTTATGAGCAGTTACAATAAACCTAAACAAAATATTAGCAACCCAAATCTAATACATTAAACTTGGCAAGCTGATCCTAAAATTCATATGGAAGAGCAAAGGGGCAATTTTGAAAACTGGCTCAATTTCAATAGAGACCATTCTGAAGGACAAGATGGGGGACACTTGCCTTACTGGATATAAAAACTTTTTATAAAGATACACTAATTAAGAATGTTACATTAGATCTCAACCTAAAAATGATTTTCAGGTAGAAAAAAGTAGAAATTATGATACAAATAGAACTTAAGAAAAAATTAAATGAATATATCATATTATAATATGAAAATATCAATTTTTTCAGAATAGTGTGATTCAGCCAAAGAACATTAAATATTCTTTGAGAGAACAATTCAGTTTACTACAAATACTAGAATAAATGTCTCATCTAGTTGGAACTAAGATTACCAGGTTATATATGTATAACAAAGTACATACACACACGTGCTATTCCAAAATACAACTTCAGATGTATATATACCTAGAACAGTCCTAGAGAAAACAAATTATCTTTGGGAAAAGGGCATTTTATTCAACAAAGTCTCCATTTAATAATGCAAATGTCCTTGTTTTAGTCATGTCATACTCAATTCTAACAAATAGCAAAACTGAAAAAATACAAAGCAAAAAACCAAACCATAACCAAAAAAAACACAGATAATCACAGTCTACATTCATCTTTTTGCTATTACACTCCCCTTCCCCAACAGATAATCTGAAGCAAGATACAACTATAAAGTTTTATTCCTTGCTTTTTTCATTTAACTTTATGCACTGCTCATTTTAATAAATCATTAAAATCTCTGACTGCATGGGTTTGGATTTATGGCAGGCCCGTCCCCCTGGACCTCTCATAGTGTCCCACGCTAGGGCTAACTGTGGCCCCGAACCATCGAATAGAAACTTCATTTAAAGTCATTACTATGAACATCTTTCCAAGTTATAATTATAATAATGGTTTGAGGAAATAATAAGGAAAAGGTGAAAACTCTTGATTTCAGGGATGCAAAGGGTAAGGCCAGATGGGCAGCTCCCGGTGTGCATTGCTTTTGAAAAACTGTGCCTTCATTTATATGTAAATAACAAAGTTGTGTTCACATCCCTCTTCTACTTAAAGTCATCTTTCTTAGTCTACATTGTATTAAAATTTAGTTCATTAAAAAAGATCTCTGAAAATTTTGTTTGAATACTTGTACAATAGTCCATTTACTTCTAGTTCTTGCTACTTTCTTCAGCTTTATCTCCTCCATACTCACTAAATTCCAGTGAGGATGGTCTTTTATTTCTGTGGTAGGGAAATCTTCCTTACCGCAGGGCCTTTACATATGCCTTTTTTTTTTTGTCTGGTACACTGTCTCCCTTCCTCCCCCTATTTCCAAAGTAAAAAATAATAAATCAGCTCTCTCTCTTAAAATCTTTTATTAATCCCCTTTCCTTCAGCTCACTTATCATAGTTTGTAAATAGATATTTACTGGTACAATTATTTGTTGAAGATCTGTAAGCACTATGAAAACAAGGACTATGCCTATTTTGGTCTCTGCTTTATCTCTAGTACTTAGCTCAATGTCTGTCCCATGTAAGTGAAATACACAATTTACAAAACTATTTCCCTATTCTTGTCTAAACCCTCATTAATCATGTTTACTGGTACTTTTTGCTAATTGTGCTAATTATATAACAAAATTAAGATTTTGTTTCAATGGTTGGAAAAGTTCAAATTCTTATATTACCTCCAAAAACAATAACATACAGTTAGCTACCCTCTAAAACAGAAATTTTCTTTACTGCATTATCACTCTAACATTCTTTCCAGCTTGAAAATTATGTGATTCTAATTCCATTAGCCTGATAATAGTCTATTCCAATTATCATGAACACATAGTAAAATTTCATTCACAAATGAAACATGCCAAATAATCAGTTAAAAGTAAGTAGAAACAGTAGTTTTGGTGGAGAAACATTAACTAACTTAAAAATGCTTTCTTAACACACCCACGTAAATAAAATGTAATATTAAACACCTGAAATAAACTACCTATGTACATCATTAAAACAGCTCTGCCTCTGTTTAAAAACAGGGGTCAGGGCAGTATTTATTCCAATTTAAACAAACCTGTATATATGCTTGGGGAACTACTGATTTATACAGTCCTGATGCCTTGAATTAGAGGAATTTTCATATCCTCTATTAAGTAACAGTAACACCACCACCACAAAATTCAGCAAAAGGAGAGAAGATTTCAATTTCAATTTTCTATAACCTCAGAATGTGGTGTGAGTCTATAGTCCTGACAAAGTGAAGTACTACATTATAACAGGCCAATTAATACCTTCTTGCTTTATAAAAATATATCCTTGACTCTATCCAAAGTCCATGGGAATATTAAATTCACATTACGGCCAACTTTCCCAGAATACTCCTATATTTTATATGTTCTTTCTTTATACCCATATATCACTGATAATAAAGAATGAATAGCCAATAGTTTCTGAGATAGCTACTAGTATTTTAAGATTTAGCATTTCCTCTGGCCTATTGACTGACATTCTAACTATAGATAAGCATTAAAAAGTTTGTTAGGAAGAATGAAAGGGGAGATAAGAAATAAAGGCATGAAGAAAGAGCACAGAGAGTTTTACTGGCATAAAAATTCAGAAGAAAGCTCAGCTCTCCTTATCTCTTTTCCCATGAGAAAATCCCAAACACTGCATGTACTCCTTCAGAAGACTCAACAAGGAAAAAGTAGAAGTTTAAGGAACTCAAAACAGAACATTAAAGGAAAAAAGAAAAAAGCAATCACAAATACTTAATCTCAGAACCCTGAACTCTGATCCACAGAGTTTTGTTATCATCTAGCAAAAAAGGTGAAAAAAAGAGTAATAGGTAAAAGTTTCTAAAGAAGCATTGGCATACATGCTTCATACACGACTGGTTTTCAGATTCTTTGGAATTCAAAATAATTTTTCCCTTAACAGTTTTGCAAAATATCAATTTGCTTTTCAAGCTTACACTACTACATGATCTATGAAAAGTGCTCTTCAGGAACTCAAGTCAGCATAGATAGAAAACCAGAAAAGCTGTAAAATGGAACAAACATTTTTAAAAGAAAAGAGTTCCTTTTTGGATCCCCCTGAAACACTAGGTATGATGGGGGGATAAAGAAAAACCAGCCTGTTTTTCCCAAAAGTTAAAGATGGGGTGGGAAGACAAAAGGGACCAACTACAGCTATATTGTATGGTTTATTCAAACTCCTGAGAATACGACCTCTTCCTGTTTGCTTTAAATACATGCCGATTTCACTGTGGATTGTCAAAAGCATTTTACTCCTGCCTCTGGCAACAGTCTGAGGTAGTTCCAGCAAACAGACTAGAATAAAATATGAGGGTTTCACTCAAGTTTTGTAGTTGCTGTAGGAGTTAAGATATATCGGCTAGGTACATCTTGTAAGCTGCTAATACTTTACATAGTTACATTTGAAGGCTACTGAAATGGGTTTTCTTTATGAAAATGTGTTCTAACTCAATTTTTAAAAAAGATTTATTTATTTATTTACTTCCATCCATTTTTACCCCCCCTCCCATTTTTGCTGTTTTTGTGTCCATTCGCTGGGCAATTCTGTGTCTGTTTCCTGCCCTCTCTTCACATCCTTCTGTCTTCACCGGGATTTGATTCTGGGAATGTCCAATGTGGGAGAGAGGCGTCCTACCACCTGCGCCACCTTAGTTCCTGGTTTTTCAGCGCATCTTGTCTTGTCTCTCCCTTGTCTCACTCTCCTGTTATGCCATCACCTTGCTGCATGGCTTGGCAGTGCACCCGTGTGTGGGGCCTGGCGGCCCTCACGCCTTCTATATTTTTCTTTTTCTTTTTACCGGGAAGTCCTAGGGACCGAACCCAGGTCCCTCCATATGGGAGATGGACGCCCAACCATTTGAGCCACATCCGCCCCCCAAACTCAATTTGATAACAGAATGATGATTGTCTACTGGACATCTCCATTCAAATGTATACAAGCACCTCAAACTCTGTATATAAGACTGAGTTTATTATCTTTCCTAACATCCTGCTCTTTCATTCCTTTTCTGCTTAGTTGCCCAGAAATGTGGGAGCCTACCTTCTCACTTTACACTTTCATTCAACAGTTAAACAAATCCTGCTGAGTGTAATTTCCTTAAACCCCAATTCTCCATTCTCACAGCTATGAGGATAAGCCCCAATTATTCCTTACTTAGACTCTGCTTCATCTCCTACTTTGTCAACATCCCATCAATCTTCTATACCATAACCACAGTGATTATTCTGTCACTTCTGCTTAAAAAACTTCACTATGCTTCCACACTTCAAATTCTTCATTGTGCTATAACAGTCCGTTCATATTCTGACGATCCTTTCCTACCAATATAGTCTCATTTCTCACTTTGCTCCTCTTAATTTCCCATATAGCTGCCATATTTAATTGTTTTCACTCGGAATGTTCCATGAACATATATAAATTTGCCTTATGGGTACACTCTGTCTGGTATACTCTTATCAACCTGGAAAACACCCCATCTTTTGAGATCCAGATTAAGAGTCCACAACTTTAAGAAACCTTTCCTGGCTCTCCAAGGGAGACTGACATTTGTATTTCACTATGCTCTGGGTATATATATATCACATCACCTACATCACTCTAAAATCTTTATTGGTGTTACATTTTTGGCTATTTATGCCCTTGAGTATAGATCCTGTGCCTTATTCACAGTTACATTCCCACTACCTAGAAATCTGGCACACAGAAAATGATGAAAATGCCTGCTGAATGAATGAATATTTACAGATAGTGTATTTAATTGTCATTTCTCCTACCTCACCAAATCATCAAGAGATGAATAGATACCTTTCTGGAAGTCTCTAAAATTCCCATTTGTCACATATTTCCTTGTACCTACATACAAGAACATCAATAGAACATCCAGGACTTCTGGTCAACCAAGATAGTTGGCATAAGACACTCCAGGGTACCAGTCCCTTACAGAATCTTTGGATAACTAGCAAAAACTGTCAAAGCCATCTTCATCAAAATTCTGGAAAACAGTTAAAGGGTTACAGTAACTGGCCAAATGCTGAATCAAGAAAACGCAGCTTTAAAAATGGTAGAAGCTCATGGCGCTCTCACTTGGCCCTTCACTACACCCTCACTGCATGATGTGGAGACAGTCTGTGCTCCCATGGTGGGTTCCTGGTCCTAGTCCAGAAGGAGCAGAGTAATCCCTATGTGCATACTGGGTGCCTGTATGTTGGTGCAAATCTATCAGGAGGCAGCATGAGAAGACTGAACCTGGAAACTCTTCTCTAGCTTGCTCTTCCAGAATTTGCTCTACAGGCACAAGCAGCCTGCAGGCAGTTAAAGCAGTGTAACAAACAATTAAGTCAAAGCAGCCTAGGGCAAAGGACTGCCAGCTTTAAGACATACAGAAGAGTACCCTGGAGGGGATAAAAGTATATTTCCTATACAGTACAGGGAACATTCTGATTCCTGGAAATGGGGAAATTCCCAAGGCCACTAGCTAAAGCCTAGGACAAGACATAGGCTCAGGAAAGACAGAGAGGACCCTGCACTTCATTTTTGCCAGGGGCTAATCTTCTTGATGGGAAGGATAAAGTTCTAAGGAGACCATCAGCCAACACGGTTCCAATTTGCAAAGGCTGGGAAAGGTGTTTTATATTGGTTTGTTTCTCTTATCTCCTGCCACTCAAGGAAATCTGTGTCATATCACTAGCTGGATAAAAACTTAACGAACAGACAGCTCAGTGCTAAACCACAGACGTACATTAAAATGTACAGTGTGCAACAAAAGATACAAGACAAAGAAACAGGAAATGATGGCCCATACAAAGGAACAAGTTAAAAAAAACCACTCTGGGCATACCAAAGACTTCAAACTCTAGGATATAAAAGAAAACACAGAGAAAGAACCCAAGGATATCAAGAAAACAATGAATGAACAATATGGGAATCTCTATAAAGGGATGAAACTTTAAAAAGGAACCAACAGAAATACTAGAGATGAAGACCACAATAACTGAAATGCAAAATTCCCTAGAGGGTTTCAACAGCAGACTGGAGCTGGCAGAAGAATCAATCAGTGAACTTGAAGACAAGAAAATTGAAATGATGCAGGCTGAGGAGCAGAAAGAAAAAAGAATGAAAAGAAGTAAACAGAGCCTAAGAGATGTGTGGGACACCATCAATGCATATATACATTATAGGAATCATATAGCAGGAAAAGGGGCAGAAGGAATATTCAAAGAAATAATGGCAGAAAACTCCCCCAATTTAAGAAAAAACATGAATATGCACACGCAAGAATCCCAATGAATTCCAAACAGGATTGAATTCCCTTAAAACAAAGGACCCAGACATTCAGCAAATACTCCAAGGTATTTGCTGAAGAGAAATGAAAACATGTGTCCACACAAAGACTTGTACATGAATATTCACAGCATCTTTATTCACAATGACTAAAAATTGGAAACCCAAATATCCATGAACAGGTGAATGGATACATAAAATGTGGTATGGCCAGATAATGGAATACTGCTCAGCAATAAAAAGTAACCAACTACTGATACTATTCCAACAACATGGAAGATTCTGAAAACCATTATACTTAGTGAAAGAAGCCAGAAACAAGAGTACATGGTGAACCGGTCCTTTATAACTAAGTCTAGAATATGCAGCCAAGCGGGTGTAGTTCTGTGCCTGCTTCGCGTGTATGAGGTTCCGGGTTCAATTCCCGGTACCTAAAATACAAATTCATTTACAGGGACAGAAAACAGAGCAGGGCTGTCTAGGGCTGAGGATAGAGGAGGGACAGATTGCAGAGTCAGGAGGAAATATTTGGGAGGGATGGAAATGTTCCATATCTTAATTTGGTAGAAGTAAACTGTACACTTTAAAAGGATGCAATTTATTGTACATATAAAGTTGACTAAAAAAAGATGTGATTTCACTGGCATCAGATTAACCTAACAGCAATCGCTATGAATTGATGTGTCTGCTTTTATGAGTGATGTTTAATTTGAGGACATAGGGAATGGAGGAATAGATAAGTTAGTTTTGAAGTATCACACTATCACTGATGATGAGAAATGGGCCTCTGGAACTTCTAGGTCACATTAATAGGAACCTAAATCAAAGAGCTCTGAATGGACAGGTTTTAGGAATTCTGTGAAATGATGACTTTCCTGTACACAACATTCTGATCTCCCCTGTGTTGAAGCACTGCTGGCACTTCTTGTTCAAAACATGACTTTTAAGTTAGACTTAAATGTAGAATTCCAAGTATTAGCAAATAATCCTTTACCTTAAAAGATGTCACTTGTAATAAAAATTTGGATAATGTCCTAATTTTAAATAAGCCCTGTTGCTCAGGTTTAATTTGTCTAACAACAATTTGTTATAGAGTTTATGATAGTTCAAAGAAACTTGCTCAGCTCTGGAACATTATCAATTCAGAATGTTAAGTGTAATGCATACTGACGTTCAACGTTTACAGGGGCACAAGTCACAACTGCCAAAAGGTGGAAGCAATCCAAGTGTCCATCTATGGAAGAACGGATAAACAAAATGTGGTATACAGGGATAGAGGTGGGGAAAGGGTATGGGGAATTAGTGCTTAATTGGTACAGAGTTTCTGTTAAGGGTGATGGAAAAGTTTTGGTAATGGATGGTGGTGATAGTAGCACAATATTGTGACTGCAGTTAGCACCACTGAATTGTATACTTGAAAGTGGTTAAAATGGGAAGTGTTAGGTTGTATATATGTTACCAGAACAAAAAATAACACAGAAATGAAAAAAAAATTAATGACAATAAGAAAAATAAGGTTCCATTTTCCAGTAAGTTTTATTTATTCCTTTAAATTCTCATGTATGCCTCAGAATAGTTTTTGACAAAACCTTATGGGTCAGTGACAAGCTGAAGATAAAAAAATCACCCACAAAGCAAAACATATTATATTCTAAATAATTTGTGGCCATATACTGGTCAATTTTTTCAACTGAGTATAGGTATGTAAAATACATACCTGGCCTCCCAGATCTTTTCGGAGTAGGTTCTTAGAGTCAAGTTAAATTTCATGATTGACTTTAGACAATGTATGTTTGTAATAAAGAAATAAAGCACCAAAATCCAGGAGTCAGGAGGTTAAAAAACCAAATTTTGAAGTGATTTTTGCCAAATTCATGACATATTTTCAAAATATTGCAAACAATTCTAAATAGAATTGGAGAAAAATCTTCCCTTTTGCAGCCTTAAATACAACCCTTTTAACTATATAATTGACCCAAATTTTAGGGCAAACGTCTAGTATAACTTTCAATTCTAAGAATACACACTTCAAATATCATAATTTCTTATCATACAAAGTACAAATGAGATCAGCATTTGTGCCCACCACAAGTTCATACATTTAAAAATGAAAAGGTCACCACAGCTGTAAGATTACAACTTCCTCAAGTAGTACAAGGGGTATTTTATTAATCTATTTGTTTTCAAAGATATCTATAGGAAAGCATTCTAATCATTTTTTATCCAATTAATCTTTACCCAAAAGAGGCTTGAATCCAGGGACTTTCAAATGAGATTTCTCAGTCTACCTGCATTAGTACCTAATAACATCAATTTCCTTGTCCCATGAGAAATGTCTTTCACAAATTGTCCAAACAAGAGACTTCTTTACTTATTATTTGGGGCAATAGAGAGCTCAATTTTTGAAAAGTGCTACAGATTATTAGATGCTAAAGAAAAAACTTTGGGAGTTTATGAAACTGGGGGTGGTGGTAGGGGAAGGTCAAGATTGATGAAATAGAAATATTAGTATAAGCACAAATATCTTAAGAAATTTTACAAATTTGTACATATGAATTGAGAATATGATGGTGTATCTTGGGGAGAATGGTAAGGATGATACTTGGAAATCCCAGCCAAAATGTTAGTAATAGAAAGGACTTAACAGATCACCTCATCCACTCTCCTTATCTTTCAGATGAGGGAATCGAGACTCAGAGGACTATACAAGGTCCCATTTAAATGGCATAACACATATAAAAGCACAGTGCCTGGCAAGTAATAGATGTTCAATAAATGTTGGTATTCCACTCTCTCTCATCCGCCACCAATGTCACGCTCCAGTAAGTTTTACAATCACCATCACAATCATCATCTATATCTTCCAATAGTTTTCCAGTTTTGCAGATATCAGGTCCTTTAACAAGCTCATTTCAAGGAAAATTCCATTACTATTACCCCTACAGTACCTACTTCATATTTGCAGTGAGGATTAAACAAGATTATGTAAAATGGCAAGCAGCTCAAAGCCCAATAAATGCCAGCATGAAGTTCCCCATTCTGCCTTCTCTCAAACATATCCTTTCTATTTATGGTAGTAGGAGTGTGTGTGGGGAATGTGTGTGTGTGCGCATGCGCACATATCTGTGGAAGGGTAGAGAGCTGGGGATGCAAATATGAGAAATACTTAAGACCCGGTTTTTTTTTTTTTTTTTTTTTACAATTTCCCTCCTTTGTCCAAGATTTTGATATGCCCCCTAGGTACCAACCTCATTCCACTGAGAATTTCCTGCTGTAATGAGTCACTATAATTGTGGGGAATGAACTGTATCCCTCAGATGTATCAAAAAGGTAACAGGGTAGTAACAGCCCCCTTATTCAGGGTCATGTTGGTCAAACCAGTCTCATTACAAATGCACAATTCAATAACCCAGGCTTGTTATTATCTTCCCAATTAAAACGCAAGGCCTCTGAAAGTAGAGGATCACATCTTATACTTCCTTCCAAGTGTCTGGATAGCACTAAGCACAGGACATTAAATGCTTAATAGTCAATCTTAATCATCTCCAGGAAAATAATCCAGTATTTAAAAATTCAGTCTGCATCTAACTCTCTAGACACACTTAATGTGATCCTGATCCTAGTCTTTCAAATAGGTTAAAAGACAAATACTTGTAAATCAGCTTCTCAAGAAAATGTTACAAGCATTTTCATCTAAAAAGGAATGTGTGTGTATATATATATATATATATATATATATATATTTCTGGAGGTACTGGAGGCCGGAGTATTGAATCCAGGACCTTGTATGTGGGAAGCCAGCACTCAACCACTGAGCCACATCAGCTTCCCTGAGTTGTTTTTTTCATTTGTTTTGCTGGTTTTTCTTTTTCTTTTTTTTTTTCAGGTGGCACCAGGAATGGAACTAGGGACCTCCCACGTGGGAGGCTGGTTCTCAACTGCTTAAGCCACATCTGCTCCCTAAAAAGGAATATATTTTTAAACTCTAGTTCTAAAGTTATGAATGGCTTGAAATTGTTGGCAAAATTTTGTGTAGGTATACTTTTCCCACCTGGGAAAAGTATCACAGCTTCTACTCACATTCTCAAAAAAGTTAAAATGATATCAGAAAGGGTAAAGAACCACTGCTCTATACTACTCCTCCCCTTGGCTTTTAAGTTCAAGCTGCCTAGATAGGTTTTCCTCAGCTTTACTTCTAAAAGCATATTTAAAGATCAATGACAAGACATTCTTGGGGTAGTGGTAAGTTTTGGGTAGTTAGGAGGGTACCAGGAGGACTTAGGAATACTAATAATGTTTCTTAATTTGGGTGGTTACAAAAGGAATGGTCACTTTGTGGAAATTTATCAAGTTGAACACTTAGGATCTTTGCACCTTTCTGAAGGGATACATTTCAATAAAGAGCTTTTAAAAGCACTAATAATAGTGATGGGTCACTTATACCAAGCCGACACCATTACATAATATGAAAAAGTCGTCCTTAAAAAATGATGCAATCTCTAAACACTGTCCTCCTACATGTATTAAAGTGAGCAAAGTAACCTCAGTAGCTGTACCTACAGAGAGACATTAGCTTATTGGTTTAAATTGGCAAGCTTCCCTCCTCTCAAGACTGTGGTACAATATTGCTTTCAAAACCCAACCAAGAAAAAAGAAAATACAGCTGGTGATTATGAACATCAACTTCTGAATCGAACGGAAGCTAATTTCTCTGTAAGCTACAAAACAGGGATCTTCTCAGTGCTTCTTTCTACTATCTCCCTTTAAATGAGAGATTATTCCATTAGAGTAACATATTTTGTGTTTTATTACATATGTGTTTGAATGACACCATAAACATATATACAGTCCTTAATTTTTCTGAAGGCTTTTCTCTTAAGAGTATACTAAAGTCACAGTTATTGAGTACATGTAAATATATTTAAAAATAAAGGCATGGTTATTTGTTTAAATCCACAGACGGGGCAGATGGGGGTGTGTGAGGGGATGTAGCTATTCTAGTATCATCCAACACAAATGTAGCATGTTTTGAAATCAATGTCATCGCTTTCTTATTTGTTCTTTTAACTATGTTTGTACTTCTGAAACGCTGCCCAAATAGAGCATCAGAATCTCACACTTCGGCAATCTGGCTCCAGTGTCTTTCTCATCTCTGAAGTCTCTACCGTGCCCAGCACACATTAAGCATTCTGGTATTAGTTCAACTGAAAAAAGGTTACAAGAGTCACTGCTTTTTCTGTTTGAAATTCTCAAAAAGTTGTACAGAATTCCCTTCTCAAAATGGACCACCCATAGCTCTGATCATTTTCTTGTACATCTTTAAAAATTGAAAAGACAACTACCAATTTTGCTATAATCAGGCTAAACTTTTTTACTTGGTTAAATTTTAACCTGCCAGCTGTAATGATTCATGACTTCCTAGAGTTAAACTGGAAGTCAATGTTTAATTACTGCACACAGAATCTAAAACAAGACATGGCTTTTTTGAAAATAGAATTTCTGTTATTATAATGCAGAGTCCAGCAGGCACTTTAAGATTCTCTAGAAGGCCCAGCATTACAACATAATAAAGCCAACACCACCACCCAGAATTATCCTTCATTTATGTAATTTCCTAGTTCCTTTCCCTCTCAAGATCCTGAACACCAACTAGCAATATGAACACTTCATCCTTCTTAATCTTTTTCATTACTACTGTCAGTAAGAGTTGTGTACATCTCTTTACAATAACTGGCTAACAAATGATAATGAATCCTTACTATCTTCATTTAACTTTAGATTAAAAAAAAGGGCGGGGGGGGGGGGGGG
>JAQZBX010072396.1:0-15079 GCA_029593785.1 Cabassous unicinctus | reverse complement strand
GTCCCAGCTGAGAAGCAGACACTTAACCACTTGAGCCACATCCATTCCCTTTAATGTCAAATTTTAACTTTGTTTTATAAAATTCATTTTTCTAATCTTTTTAAGAAAAAAAGCAAGGATTATTTAAAGTGCCATTGGAATACAAAATAATTAAGTCATACATATTTCCTTAGAGGTATATGTGTGTGTGTGTATATATATATATATATATGTATATATATGACTACATAGATAAACACACAAAATATTCCTTATTTCAAATTAGTATGAGTCCTACTTAAAGTGATTTATATTTGAGCATAAAGTTCAAATTCCTTTTTGCATTTTAAAAAATCTAATGTATCATATTTTTCATTATTCCACATATTTTTTCCTTGAAGTTTTTTGCATAATGTATCCATTATTTATTTTATATCCAGGCAACAACTCTTATAAATTTATCAATGTCTAAACTTAAAAAAAATTGATTCCTGTGTACTTGTTTACATTGTATGAATGGCATATTCTGAAGTCTCATGGGCTTGTTTTGTGACTGTCAGTATTTTTCACTATTTTATAGTAGCACCATTTTGTATTTACCGTGCTGACATACTTTCATGTGGTATGTTCTTTCTCAGAAACTCAATTTAACTATTCTTTATTGATATATCATTGCCTTTGAAAAGCTTCTACTGGCACAATATATTATTAAAATATTTGAATTTAAAAAATCAGTCATAGGCATGCAGTTTGTCTTGGTACAAAGTTCCTCTGCATTTGTAGACCAGTCAGACTTAGAAATCAAATTATCTAGTTTCAATAGACAAACGAAGAACAATCACAAGATAAACATTTGCATTGCTCTAATGAGAAATTGGAAGGAAAACCACTGTCATGGATCCCAAAGAGTTCTGACATCTTGCAGGACGTACTTCATTAGATTTAAAAGTCTGAGAGTCATCTCTAGAATGATTTCTTCTCCTAAGGGCCACATGGGCTCCACCCTTTCCATGTACTTGCCAAACAGCCATCTTCTTGGCTATACCCTCTTCAAGAATCTGGGTGGCAGCTGAGCTCCTGACCTCACCCTCCGAGAGCATTGGGGTGATAGCCATACTTTCCCCACTCTCTGGGGGACAGTCTCAATCCCATTAGTACAGAGTGGTGGTGGCAACACTCTCCCTAATCTCTGGCATAGAGGCCCAATCCCCTCAGTTCAGTGGTGTGGTGATCTAATTCTCCCTAATCTATGAAGAATAGAACCACACCCTCAGAGGAGTGGGGTGGTGACCTAACTCTTCTCCAACCACAGAGGAATGTGCTTCACACTCTCTGTAGGGTGGGGAAAGCAAACTTCTCCTGAACAATGGGCTGGAAGATCCACCTTATTTAAATGCTGGGACAAATTCACACTTTCTACACAAAGGCATGGGATCCCTCTCCTGGCCTGAGAAGATATCCCAAGTCCAGACCTCAGCTTCTACAGTTTTCCTCTTGAAGCCATTTTTCATTCAACTTCTCCACTTTTTGTCCCATTTACTCCAGGTTGACAGTGGTTTAATTCATACAGAACTCACAAATCACCCATGCAGTTCACAGGGGTCCAAGCCATCAGACATTAAGATTTTCCACAAGTCTTTCCTGGATAACTACTTTTCCAATCCTGACTTACAAGTTCCAAGTTTAGTTAAGTCCTCACCTGCCTGGGTCACTATCCTCTGGTAAATTGCAGAAGCTTGGAATTTACCAATTCATTAGTCTCTAGTTTCTTCAGGTGCAGTAGTTTAGTTCTCAGCTTAGCTATTTTCTTCTTGAATTTTACTATAAGATGTAAGGAGAACCCAGGCTGAATTTTCCACATTTACTTTGGAAATCTCCTCAGCTCAGTGTCCAACCTTATTTCCAAATTCTGCCTTTCACCTAACATCAGGAGTCAATTTTTCCATATTCTCTGAAATGTTAAAGCAAGGATCCCTTAACTTCCAGCCAACATTTCTGTCTAAGGCCTTATCAGAAATATCTTTAGCATTCATATATTAACCAACAGTCTCTTCAAAGCTATCTAGGCCTTTTCTCCCAAACATCTCACAGTTCCTCCAAAAATTACCCTTTACCCATTTATAAAGCTGTTCCAACATTTTTGCTAGTTGTAAGTAGCATGAACCCCATTCTCCTGGTATTAATTTCTTTCTTCCTTTGCCACAAGGCTGCTGATGCAAAGTACCAGAAATAGGTTGGCTTTTATAATGAGAATTTTATTTAAGGTAAAAGCTTACAGTTCTGAAGCTGTGAAATTTCTAAATCAAGGTACCATCAGAGATGCTTTCTCACCAAAGTCAGTTGCCACATGTTGAAGCAAGGTGTTGGATGATTTCTGCCTAGGTCTCTGCCTTCCCCTCCCTGCTCACTATCTCTTGGAGTCCAGCTCCCAGAGCTCAACTGTGAACAACCAGGCATAGAATTTGTTTATTTCTGGCCTCCTCTGTCAGTCTTGTCTGCTCCACTTTCTCCCTGAGTTCAGCTGTGAGCTATCAGGCATATGACAGGTCTTGTTTCCTGAGCCTGGAGCTGCTCCTTGGGACCAGTTGCTTGGGGGCTTCTTTCTGTGCCTCTGTGTTATGCTGGTTCCAGACTCTGGGACATTTGTCAGTCTTCAAGTGTTCTCTATTTTCCTTCAGTCCTCCCTCTCACATGACAGGATCAATATCAAGACTTTCTTTACCTCAGTGTATATTTCTCTCTGTGTCTGCATTTATTTATATCAGGTTGAGTAAGAGGGGAGAATCAACCTGACTCACCTCATAACTCACTGACCTAGTCCAATCAAAATCACATCCACAGGAATCAATTAGTTAAAAAACATAATCATTCTTGTTTTGGGATTCACAAAATAACTTCAAACTGTCACAGAGATTAACTTGCTGTACAAGTGGATGGTGATGATTGTGATGGCCTCACTCTGTGAGGACATTGTCAGTCAGTCGGGTATATATATATGCACCATGTATGTGGAAATAGCTGGGAAATATTTGGAACAGGCAGGAGCTAGTGATATTGTGTGTGATTTCGATGATCCTGGATGCCCATATTTATTTTTTGCCTTGCTTCCATGCATCACATAAGAGAATAGATATTATGAATTCCATGAGGCAAGTAGGGGCTTCAAATTTTCAAGAAAGACATTTATATCATGCAAGTCTCTGTCATAGATGATCTACAATATTGTTTCTTAGACTGTTTAGTAAAAATTTTCTGGTATTTGAATGATATGTAATAATCTTATAGGTTTCCTGGATTCTTAGATTATAAATTTCTCCATCCGTGTTTTCCTGGAAAATTTGTTAGCAGCAATACAGCAAAAGAAAATGTGATAATGCAGCATAAGATATTAAATGTTTGTTTTTATTTGTAAAAGAGGGGTTTTTATGAAGAAAACAATAAAATCTGATGAAAAATATAAGATATTTAGAATATTCTAGGGAAAATGATGAATTGCCTTAATATCTTTATATAGGAAGTTGATATTGCATAATGTTATAATTTGTTCCTATGGTGCAGAATTTTATATAAAACACGAAAAAATAAGTAATGATTCTTTAAAAGCATAAGGTGATTCTTCTGCCATAGACTATTTGAGATATAAAATATATAATCATGTTATAATGGAAAATGAAAGGACTACAAGAAATTGATGCTAGATAAATAGTTAAACAATTTAGGGAAGAGTGAAAGATAACTACTTCATTATATAGAAGCCCACTAAATTTCAGAGCAATTAAAGAAAAAATGTGATGTATTAATTTAAAGTACTATGAGAAGAAATCAAATAATATTTTCCTCATTTTATTACAAAAATAGATTTCTAAAAAAATATTAAGTAACAACAAAAACAAGATTATACACATCACACCACATAAAATATTTATTAATTTAAAATATAAACTAAATGAAAGAAAAATGACCTACTAGGAAAATATTTGTAATACATTGATGATATTTTCTTATATTCCTAATAAAATTAGTATGCTAATAGCTAACAGCAATGGGTATCATATAACGCTTGTGAACTCATTGTCAGTCAGAAGTCTGTGGGAAATTTCACAGACAGTGAGATAAGGCTGAAAAATACTCAGGAAAATGTATACCAAAG
The DNA here is from genome assembly GCA_029593785.1 of Cabassous unicinctus. Lineage (NCBI taxonomy): Eukaryota > Metazoa > Chordata > Mammalia > Cingulata > Chlamyphoridae > Cabassous > Cabassous unicinctus. Next base: position 10,950 of record JAQZBX010072396.1, on the reverse strand, counting down.
TGGTCTTTTAATTTCAGGCACAATTAAAATATAAAACCCCTTTTCCTTTCCTTAGTTCAAACAAATGTAGAGATCACGTCTAAAATCTGATGAATGGAGAAAAAATTAGCTTTATTACTGATGAAGTATAAAGTGAGGGCACAGAGGTGACCTATGGTCATTTGGTACCACCTACAAACTCCCAAACTCTAGTATAGATTTGGGAAAACTCAGTGAGGTAATACCTGGGTCTGTAAGGCAGACAAACAGACCCAGTATTACTGTGAAGAAAGGAGAAAAGAAAAAAATAATAGTGTCATTCAATTGCTAGAACTGGTCTAGCAAAGTACCACAAATGAGATGCTTTTAACTAATTGAACCATTGTCCCATAGTTCTAGAGGCAGGAGTCTGAAATGAAGGTTTTGGCAAGGCCGTGTTTTCTCTGAAGGCTCTAGGAGACAATCATTCCTGGCCCTTTCCTACCTTCAGAGAGTCAATTGCAATGTTTCTTTACCTTGGCTTGTGGAAGCAAAATTCTAACATTTGCCTCTCTCTTCACTTAAGAACCTTCTTTCTTTACCTGTGGTTGAGTCTTACTCTCTTCTAATAAGGAGACTTTTCATATTGAAATTTTGCCTGTGCTAATCCATTATGACCTCATCCTAACTTTATTTAATTTGCAATGACCCTGTTTCCAAACATCATCATATTCATAGATGCTGCAATTAAGATATCAATATGTAATTTAGGGACAATAATTCAATCAATAGAACTTCCTTACTCCTCACAATTTCTTTTATACTTCAGCTACAAAAAGAAAGGGCTTGCCAGGTGTATAAGTTAGCCAAAGGGGTGCTGATATAAAAATACCAGAAATCTGTTGGCTCTTATAAAGGGTATTTATTTGGGGTAGAAGCTTACAGTTACCAGGCCATAAAGCATAATTTACTTCCCTCACCTAAGTCTGTTGCCATGTGTTAGAGCAAGATGGCTGCCAACATTCAGCCTTCCTCTTCCTCTTAAAGTTGCATGGTTAGGTTCTCTAGGCTTTGTCTCTCTCCCAAGGGCTTGATTCTCTCTGGTCTCAGCTGTTTTTTGTCTCCACAAGGCTGTGTACTGTACCTGGCCTTCTCTCTTTCTTCATGACCGAGCTCCTCTGTGTGCTTACTTCCCAGGGCTCCAGCTCAAAAACTCCAACCTCCCTTCTCTGCAGTGAGGTTTTCCTGTGAGTCCCTGAACACTAATGGGGAAGGGACTCAGCATCCTACTGACATGGTCCAATCAAAGCCTCTATCATTATTTAATCAAGTAAACCTCTGAATAAAATATAATCTAATACACCCAGAAGAAAAGACCAGTTCACAAATATAATCCAATATCTATTTTTGGAATTGATAAATAATGCCAAAGTGCTACAATCAACCCTCTGAATTCCAAAAAGACATTACAATATTCAAAAAAAACCTTATTTCAGTAACAATGCTAAGTACCAAATCATATCATAATCAGTTTAAAGAAATACAGTTTGTCTTGGGGCAAAGTCCCACCTGGCTATATATCTCTGAAATTACAAAACAATTTATCTGCTTCCAACATACAAATGGACAGAAAAAGGATAAACATTTTCATTACAATAAGGAGTAATTGGGAGCAAAATATGAGTCAATTGTCTTTTACATTTCAGTAAACCTGCAGGATATACTTCACTAGATGTTAAAGTCTGAGAGTCATTCTTCAGATTATAGTTTCTTCTTACTGGGGCCTTATGGGAACCCACCCTTTCCACAGGCTTGCCCAATGGCCATTTTCTTGATTCCACTCTCATCAAGCATCTGGATAGTGAACAAGCTCTAGATCTCACTCTCCAAGAGCACCGGGGTGATTGTCACACTTTACCCAACCTTTGGGTTAGAGTCTTAACCCCGCCTACTACAGTGAAGTGAAGACAACATCCTCCTTAACCTTTGGCATACAGGCTCAACTCTCTCAGATCAACAAGTTGACTGTCTGGCCTTCCCTAATCCATGGGGGACAGGCACACCTCTCTCAGAGCTATAGGATGCTGACCTTAAACATCCTAATCCTTGAGGAATTGTTCCACACTTTCTAAACCCTGGGGTGGCAAAACTCTTTCTGAACATTGGGAAGGAGTATCCACCCTCTTCAACTGCTGGGGCAAACTCACCCTCACTGTACACATGGGTGGGGTTACTCTCTTGGTTCAAGGCAATGTCTTAATTACAGATCTCAGCTTCCATGGTTTTCCTCTTCAAGTCATTTCCAATTCAATCTCTCCTTCCTATGTCCCTTTTAGTCCAGGCTGACAGCAATTTTGTTCATACAGCTCTCTCAAAAAGTTTGTTGGTTTAGCAAGCAAGAATCAGGGGTCAAAGCCATCAGACAGTCAGACTTTCCAGAAGTCTTTCTGAGATAATTGCATCTTCAATCCTGTTTTAAAAGTTCCAAGTTTAGTAAAGTCCTCAAATGGGGCACTTTCATCTGGGGGCTTGATTTCCAGAGACTTGAAAGTTTCTGGAAGCAGTTTCTGTTTGTGTGTGTGTGTGTGCCCAAGAGTTAAGTTCTAAGCTTATCTCACTCATATAGCATTTTGCTATAAGCAACAAGGAGAAGACAAGCCACATTCTCCAAGTTCGCTTTGTAAGTTTCTTCAGCTAAATGCCCAGGCATGCCATTTTCAAATTCTGCCTTCCATAAAACAACAGGAATTAATCTTGCTAAGTTATCTGCAACTTTAAACCATGGATTACCTTTTCTACAGTTTCCAATAATAGTTTCATCATTTACTTCTAAGGCCTCATAAAAAGTCACTTTAGAGTTCATATTCCTATCAACAGTCTCTTCAAAGCACTGTAGGTCTTTTCTACCAAGCATCTCACAATTTCTCCAAAAATACCCCTTACCCATTTATAAAACCATTCCAGCATTTTGGTAATTGCAAAATCACTATCCCACTCCCACTACCTAATTCTGTATTAGTCAGCCAAAGGGGTGCTGATGCAAAATACCAGAACTCCATTGGCTTTTATAGAGTGTATTTGTTTGGGGTAGAAGCTTACAGTTACCAGGCCATAAAGCATAAGTTACTTCACTCACCAAAGTCTGTTGCCATGTGTTGGAGGCTGATGGCTGCCAATGTTCATCCTTCTTCTTCTTCTTAAGGCTCCATGGTCAGGTTCTCTAGGCTTTGTCTCTCTCCCCAGGGCTCAATTCTCTCTGGGCTCAGCTGCTTTTGCTCTCCATAAGACCAGCTGTGAACTTTCAGGTGAAAAGTTTGTCTCTTTTCCCTGAGCCTTCTTTCTTTCTTCACAACCAAGCTCCTCTGTGTGCTTACTTCCTGGGGCTCCAGCTCAAAAATCCAATCTCCCTTCTCTACAGTGAGGTTTTCCTGTGAGTCCCTGCCCACAAAGGGGGCAGGCATTCAACATCCTTTTGACATGGCCCAATCAAAGGCTTAATCATTTTTTAATCAAGTAAATCTCTGAATCCAATATAATCTAATATGCCCAGAGGAAAAGATCAATTCACAAACATAATCCAATATCTATTTTTGGAATTCATAAATAATGCCAAACTGCTGCATCAGGTAATGCACTGTTCCTCCTGGGGAAATATGAACAAGTTAAGAAGCAATTTGTGACATGTGACTTCCAGGAAGATGGAAGGTTAGAGAGGCACAAGACTAATTTCTTTTGCAGAAAAAAAAGCTAGCGGACATGCAGAAACTGTCTAAAAACCTGTTGTAAGGATTAGGACACCAGGGGAAGCCTGGACACCTCCAGGAAGAGAAATGAGCATGGAAAAGGAGTCTTAGTGGGGAAAACCTAAGAGTAAGGCTGGAGTTTCAGGTGCTGTTGCCTATTCTCCTACCCTCAGAGCAGAAAGCAGTGGATTCTCCTGCTCCTGGCCAGTGGCTACAAACTGAAGTGGATCACAGGGATCTACTCCCCCAGGAAAGTGGAGAGGAAGGGACTCAGCCTCTGACTGACTCAGGTTTTTGCCAGTGATCTTGGGTTCTTCTTTGGAAATCCCAAGCATTGCAAGGGTCATGCCCTTCCACACTGTGTGGGAATGCAACTAGTTCTCCCTGGTAAACTGCGGGGAGTGAAAGAAAATCTGCATTCTCAAATACCCTCTCTGCTGATCTGGACTGGTGGACTGGTTGCTCTGTGAAAATTTAATTCCTTACAAGGGAAAGGGAGGATGCAGCCAGTGGAAGCTTTCTGAACAAGTTTGATTTGTAAGATTTGGTTTTGAGTAGCCCACCATGAGGGGAATTATCCAGAATATTAACTCAACACCACCTGCCCAGATGGGGTTCCAGTAAATAAATACATTCTCCTCTTGGTCTGAGGAGAAGGTTCTGCTTAAAGGCACCAGATATTCTCAGACCAAGAAATTTGCACTAAAAAGGAAAAATAAATAAATAAGAGACTTTTGAGTACCCTTACTGCCCACTTCACCAAGACCACTGGAAACTGTTCTGCCCGCCATTACTGGGCCTATAACCCTGATTTGAGCAGTTAAAAAGGGGCAATACTAAAGACCTAGAAAAGTTGAACCAAGAATCAAAGAACAGCAGCAACACACAATACTAAATCCCTAGGAAAAAAAGAAAAACTATCAGAGTAAACTCACCATCCTAATCAGTTTAAAAGATATAAAAATAAATACAAGAAATACTAAGAAGAAGGAAAAAATGGCTTAGACAATGGAACAAATGAAAGCTTCAGATGAGATACAGGATTTGAAATAACTAATCAGTGATGTTCATACAAATCTTCTCAATCAAATCAAACAGTTGTAAGACATCATGGGTAAAGAGATAAAAGACATTTAGAAGACACTGGGTTAACACACAGAAGAATTTTAAAGCTTGACCAGAAAAATTGAAAAATAAGAGTGTTTATGAGAATGAAAGGCACAGTAGCTGAGATTAAAAATATGGTAGAGGCATACAACAGCACATTTGAAATCATAGAAGATAGAATCACCTACATAGAAGACAGAACAGCCAAATTTTTAAAAGATAGAACAGAGAAAAGGATGGAAAATTTGAGCAGGGGCTCAGGAATTTGAATGATAGTATGAAGTACACCAACATATATGTCCTGGAATTCAAGAAGAAGAAGAGAAAGGAACAGGGACAGAAAAAGTATTTGAGGAAATAATGGCCAGAAATTTCTAAGCTCTCATGAAAGACATGAATATACAGGGCCAAGAAGCACAACAGATTCCAATAAGAATAAATACAAATAGACTGACTCTAAGACACACACTGTTTAGAATTTCAAATACCAAAGATAAAGAGAAAATTCTGAAAGCAGCAAGGGAGAAGCAAAATATCAGGTAAAAGGGATGCCCATTAAGGTTTTGTTTGATGGTTTCTTATCAAAGACCATGGAGGTGAGAAGACAGAGGAATGATAATATTAGGATATTGCAAGAGAAAACTGGTAGCCAAAAATTCTCTATCCATCAAAACTGTGCTTCAAATATGAAAGTGAGTTTAAAATATTCACAAATAATAAAAAATTAAGAGATCGTAACATAAATCTGGCTCTGCAAGAAACAGTAAAGGTAGTTTGGCACAGAACGGAAGGACTTGGGAGAGAGACTTGGAAGATCAGGTAGACATGAAGGCTTCCAGAAAGAGTAACCAAAAGGTTAAAAAGATAGACAAAACCAAGATCTGACATATGAAAGCCAAAGGATAAAATGGATGAAGTAAGTAATGCCTCTACAGTAATAATATTGAATGTTAATGGATTAAACTCCAAAATCAAAAGACACAGACTTACAGAATTGATTTTAAAAAAAAGATGTGTCATCCATATCCTGTCTATGAGAGACTCAACTTAGACACAGGATACAAATAGGCTGAAAGTGAAATGTTTAAAAAAGATATTTCACACAAACTGTAGCCATTAAACAGCATTGTTAGCTATTTTAATATCAGACAGAAATCCTTTAAATGCAAAAATGTTATGAGATGGAGAAGGCCATTGTATACTAATAAAAAGGACAATTCATCAGGAAAGAGGAACATCATAAATATCTATGCTTCTAATAGTGTTGCCTGAAATTACATGAGGCAGACTCTGGCAAAACTAAAAGGAGAAATAGACATCACTACAATAATATTTGTAGGCTTCAACATGCCATTTATGTCAATAGTTAGAACAACTAGACAATATCAAAAAGGAAACAGATAACCTAACAATATGTTAAATGGTCTGGGCTTTTGCAGAACATTTCACCCCAAATTAGCAGGTTATACATTCTTCTCAAAGGCCCATGGATCTTTCTTAAGAACAGGCCAAAATTTCAGGCACAAAACAGGTTATGATGAATATTAAAAATATTGAAATTATACAAATCATCTTCTTTGACCATAATGGGATGAAGCTGTAAATAATAGGTGGGAAAGGGGGGAAATTCACACATGTATGGAGGCTAAACAACACACTTCTAAACAATCCATAGGTCAAATAAGAAATTCCAAAAGAAGTTAGTAAATATCTTGAGATGAATGAAAATGAAAACAAGGCTTATCAAAACCTATGGGATAGAGCAAAAATAGTACTGAGAAGAAAATGATAGCCCTGCATACATATATTTAAAAAGAGGAAAAGCAAAAATCACAGACCTATCTGACCACCTGGAATCACAAGAAAAAGAACCATTTCCAAAGCAGGGAGAAAGAAAGAAATAAGAATGATTGGAGTAGAAATCAATGAAATCGAGAGCAAAAAAGCTATTAGAAATCAACAAAAATAAAAGCTGTTTTTTTTTTATAAGATCCATGAAATTGACAAACTTAGCTAGACTAACAAAAAAAGAGAGAAGTTGCAAATAAATAAAATCAGGAATGAAAGTGGAGATATTAGATTGATGCCACAGAAATAAAAATAATGAAAAGAGGATATTATGGAAAAATGTATGCCAACAAGTTAGACAGTCTAGATGAAATGGACGAATTCCTAGGAACACACAAACAACCTACATTGACTCTACAAGAAATTCAAGAACCCAACAAACTAATCACTATTAAAGAAATGGAATCAGGCATCAAAAATCTGCCAACATGGAAAAGTGTAAGATATGAAGTCTTCAGAGGTGAATTCTATCAAGAATTTTAAGAAGAATTAATAGCAATCTTGCTAAAACTCTTCCAAAAAATAGTGGAGGAGGTAAAAGTTCTCAACACATTTTATGAAGCACCCTAACACCAAAGCCAGATAAAGATACTACAGAGAAGAAAATTATAAACCAATCTCTCTAATGAACATAGATGTAAAAATTCTCAACAAAATACTTGCCAATAGATTCCAACAATTTATTAAAATAATTATACACCATGATCTGTTGTGTTTTATGCCTGATATGGAAGGTGATGCAACACAAGGAAATAAATCAATGTAAAACACCTCATTAACAATTCAAAAAAGAAAAAACAAATGATCATCTTAATTGACATGGAAAAGTCATTTGACAATATCTAGAATCATTTCTTGATAAAGATATCGTTAAAAATAAGGATAGAAGGAAAGTTCCTCAACATGATAAAGAGAATATATGCTGAAAATTTCCAACCCCATTGACAGACATGTACGTACATGTCCAGGAAATGCACCCCAATCAATATAAATCCTAACAGGCCTAGTACAAGACATACAATTTGACTTGTCAAATTGTCCAGTGCTCAAGACAAAGAGAATACTGAAAGTGGCAAGAGAAAAGAGATGCATCATATACAAGGGAAGCTCAATAAGATTAAGTGCTGATTTCTCTTCTGAACCCATGGAGGGAAGAAGGCAGTTGTATGACATACATAAAGTGTCAAAAGAAAAACCTTCCAGCCAAGAATTCTCTATTCAGCAAAACTGGGATTCAAAAATGAGGGAGAGTTCAAAATATTCACAGATAAACAGAAATTAATAGAGTTTGTCAATAAGAAACCTTCCCTTCAAGAAATATTAAAAGGAGTCCTGCAGGTCAAAAGGAAAAAAACAGGAGAGGGAGAGAGAGAGTTGGAGGAGAGTCTAAGAACAATAAAAAAGAGAGAGAAATAAAAACAACATATAGCATATATAAACCTCAAGAAAATATGGTTAATGTGAGTAATTCCTTGACAGTAATAACACTGAATGTTTGTGGATTGAACTCTCCAGTCAGGAGACACAGATTGGCAGAATGGATAAGGAAATATGACACGTCTATATGCTGTCTACAAGAAACTCACTTTAAACCCAGGGACTCAAGAAGGCAGAAAGCAAATGGTTGGAAAACAATTTTACAAACAGACAATAACCAAAAAGGGCAAGAGTAGCTATACTAATATTAGACAAATGAGTCTTTAAATGAAAAACTATTGCAAAAGAGAAAGAAGGCCACTATGTACTAATAAAAGGGATAATCTACCAAGAAGAAAGAACAATCATAAACATTTATGCACCAAACCAGGGTGCCTCAAAATACATGAGGTAAACACTGGAAAAAACTAAGTGTAGAAGTAAATGTCTCTACAATTATAGTCGGGGACTGTAATACACCACTATCACCATTAGATAGAACATCTTGACAGAGAATCAATAAAGAAACAAAGACCTTGAATATAACATTAGAGGATCTGGAACTAATAGAGGTATACAGGACATTACATCCAAATACAGCAGGATATACATTCTTCTCAAGGGCACATGGCTCATTCTCCAGGACAGACCACATGCTAGGCCACAGAAAAACACTCAATGAATTCAGAAAGATTGAAATTATACCAAGGAATTTCTCTGATAACAATGGAATGAACCTAGACATCAGTAAGGGGCAGAGAAGCAGATTAGGCACAAAGATATGGAAGTTAAAAACACACTTTCAGACAATGAGTAAGTCAAGGAGGAAATTGTAAAAGAAATTTTCATAAATGAAAATGACAACACAACATATCCAAACCTATGAGATGCAGCAAAAGCTGTACTGAGAAGGAAATTCATAGCCATAAATTCCTATATTAAAAAAGAAGAAAGAGATAAAATCAAAGACCTAACTGCACACCTGGGGCATTAAGTAAAGAACAAAAAACTAACCCCAAAAGAAGTAAAAAGAAGGAAATAATAAAGATTAGAGCAGAGCTAAATGAAATTGAAAATAAAAAAACACTAGAAAAAAATAAACAAACCAAAAGTTGTACTTTGAGAAGATTAATAAAATCAACAAACTCTTAGCCAGATTAACAAAGAAAAAAAGAGAGACGATGCAATACATAAAGCAATAAAAGAGGAAGGGGATATCACCACTATCCCCACTGAAATAAAAAGTATCATAAGAGGATACTTTAAAAATTTGTATGCTAACAAGATGGATAATTTAGAGGAAATGGTCAAATTCCTAGAAACACAAAAAGCTTACATTGACAAGAGAAGTTGATGAACTCAACAGACCAACCACAAGTAATGAGATTGAATTAGTCATCAAAACCTCCCAACTAAGAAAAGCCCAGGATAAGGTGGCTTCACAGGTGAATTCTACCCAGCATTCCAGAAAGAACTAACACCAATCCTGCTTAAAATCTTCCAAAAAAATACAAGTGGATGGAGCATTGGCTGACTCATTCTATGATGCCAACCTCACCTTAATACAAAAACCAAACAAAGTTTTCCCTCTAAGATCTGGAACAAAACAAGGATGCCCACTGTCACTGCCCTTATTTAATAATGTATTAGAAGTAGTTGCCACATGACTAGGTCAAGAAAAAGATACAAATTCATTCAAATTGGAAAGGAAGAGGTAAAAATTTCACTATTTGTAGTTGATAGGTTCCTATACTTCGAAAGCCCTGAGAAATCTACATCAAATCTTCTAGAGCTTATAAATGAGTTCAGTAAAGTGGCAGGTTATAAGAATCATGTGTAAAAATCAGTAGCATTTCTGTACACCAATCATGAGCAATTTGAGGAGGAAATCAAGAAAAAAAGTCACATTACAATAGCAACTACAGGAATCAAACAACTAGGAATAAATTTATCTAAAGAGGTAAATGACTTGTACACAAAAAACTACACAACACTGTTAAAGGAAATCAAAGAAGATGTAAATAAATGAAATAATATTCCCTGTTCATGGATAGGAAGACTAAACATAATTAGATGTCTATCCTACCCAAACTGAATTACAGATTTAATGCATTCCCAATAAAAATTACCACAGCATTTTTTCTGAATTGGAAAAGCTAACTACGAAATTTATTTGGAAGGGCAAGAGGCCCTGAATAGCCAAAGACATATTGAAAAAGGAAAATGAAATTGGGGTAATCACACTACCTGACTTTAAAACCTACTACAAACTACAGTGGTCAGAACTGCAGGTTATTGGCACAATGATAGATATACTGACCAATAGAACCAAATAGGGAGTTCTGATATAGATCCTCACATATACTGTCAACTGATATTTGACAAGGCCACCAAGCCCATTCAACTGGGAGAGAATGACCTTTTCAACAAATCGTGCTTGGAGAACTGAATATCCATATCCAAAGAATGAGAGAGGAACACCATCTCACACCCAAAAAAATTAACTCAAGATGGATCAAAGATCTAAATGTAAGAGCTAAGACCATAAAAATCATGAAACATAATGTAGGGAAGCATCTACAGGATTTGGAATTAAGAAATGTTTTCCTGAACTTTACAACCAAAGCATGAGCAATGAAAGAAAAAAATAGATAAATGGGACCTCCTCAAAATTAAAAACTTTTGCACCTCAAAGGAGTTTGTTAAGAAAGTGAAAAGGATAGAGGTCATGTTAAATTTCATCAAAATTTATAATAGTGTATGGTCCAAAATGTAAATCATAATATAAACCATTGACTATGATTAGTAGCTAAATTTCAATATTTGTACATCACTTGTAACAAATGTACCATCCACATATAAAGTGTTATTAATAGGT
>JAQZBX010072395.1:0-15078 GCA_029593785.1 Cabassous unicinctus | reverse complement strand
AAAAAAAAAAAAGAACACCAGAGACAAAAAAAGTTATTGAAAAGTTAAAAAGTGAAAGCAGGAATAAAAATATCCATAAAAAATTCAGAAGATAAGGAAATCACCAGGTGTATAATGCTATGATGCAAAGGGAAAAATATGTCTGAAAAGATAAGAAAATTAGAGGACTTGTTCAGAAAATGAAACAAAATGAGGAGAAAACCATTCACGAAATCATTCAAGAAAATTTCCCTGAACTGGCAGCCTTTCTTTGTTTCTACTGGTGCTATCCAGGGAAGCCTGACAAATAATTGCATATTCATGAACCCTTTAGGACTCCTTTATTCAAGAGATATTGCCAGTGGCAGGTTAGAAGAAGCCAGTGCATTTGTCAACTCTCCCATTCATCTGGAGAGTTTGAGGCAGTGAAAATTGTCCTTGGAAACCTGAGGGACCAACACTGGCAGGCTCTAAGTCATTCTGATTTGCTCAGAATTAAGCACAGTGAATAATACCATGCAGAGGAAACTTAGTAAATGGTCATTGAACTCAGTTGTTCTGCACTTGCCTCAGACTGGGCCTCGCTGGGAATGGGAGTGGATCTGAAGGGGCTCTTGTCTTCTGAACATTATTCTCTGGGATGGCAGCTGCAATAGAGAGAGATTTAGATTTAAAATACATCTTATGCATGGTAACAGCATTTTTCTAAATAAAAACCAGGAACTCTAATCCTTGCAGAGATTTTTTTTCTGAATTAAAAATTTATTATATGAAAAGTTTTACAAAGGTATACAAATTAAGTGACATTTAATTTGTTGAAAAGAATAAAATTAAATTGAATTGGACATGCTTCAGAAAGTCTCAGCTACCTTCAGTAGCCTTAGGCTATAAATGAAAATATATTTCATTAAAATTTTGTTCTACAATCAGTGCAGCATGCATAAATAAACTGAGTAAAGCTAGACCACTGGGTGAATATCAGTTTCAATCAATGGTACTGAGTTCCTATATCCTATTGGAATCTATTGCTTTAGAAGGTTGAACTTTGAAATGATGGCTTCATTATTTGGTATCTACCTGTCATTTATGATTTAGATCATAAATGCAAACTTCCACATTAGATATGGCATTCTACAGAATATCTTTTTAAAAAAACACATTGAGAAAGAATTATTTATAATAATGAATAAGAGGGAAAATGATTTCTTTGGGGGGAAATCTAAAAATTAAATACTTTATAATAGTACCACTCAGAATAAAAAGTTTTATTTTTGTAATCAAATCATAAAATGTCACTAAACTGGATAATCACTAACCACAATATGCCAATTTAGACCACTTTTATAGAACTATGTCCTAACTTGTTTTCTGTCTCTCCTTTTTCTAAGTGAATTTATACATCACTATTTATCAGTCTGAATCTTTCTGTTTGTTTGGTTTGTTTTTTGTTTTAGGACGTACTCAGGGTTGAACCCAGGACCTTGTACATGGGAAGCAGGCACTCAACCACTTGAGCTACATCTGCTCTCCGGTCTGAATCTTTCTCCACATTCATTTTATGTGTCAATGATTACACATTTGAAATAGCCATCTTTGCCATTTCAGATAATTCTGTAGCTCAGAGGACTTGAAAAGCTTTCATCAATACTGCATCTTGCAGCTCTGGAAAGGAATAAAATGTTAAGTGTTTTTAAATTGAAATTGGATTTCCACTGTTTCTCCTGTTTTACTAGTAGCCATAGATATAGTTGACCAGCAGTATTTCATTGCCATTCAGATAGATTTTAGCTTCTTTTCCTTCAAAGTCTCCCAGACCTCTGGTCTGTCATCTCCTTCAAATCTCTCTACTTTCTGCTTTCCTACTCACCTTTTCATTTTATTTATTTATTTATTTAAACAATTTATTGAAGTATATCATTCATACATGAACTACATAAACTGTAAGTGTTCAGTAAACATCGTGATCTTACAAAACAAACATGCATAACATCATACAGGGCTCCCACACATCACCCCACCACAAATACTTTGTATTTTTGTGAAACATTTGTTATCAAATTATGAAAGAGCATCATCAAAGTACTACTACTAACTATAGTCAGTATCTTACTCCCCTATACTTTTTTTTTAAGGATTAATTTATTTATTTACTTTTATCCATTTTTACGCCCCATCCCCACCCCCCCGTTTTTGTGTCCATTCACTGGGCAACTCTCTGTGTCCGTTTCCTGCCCTCTCTTCTCATCCTTCTCCTCCTGTCTTCACTGGGATTAGATCCTTGGAGCCTTCGATGTGGGAGAGAGGCGTCCTACTGCCTGTGCCACCTTAGTTCCTGTTTTTTGGGGGTGTCTTGTCTTGGCTCTTCCTTGTGTCACTCTCCTGTTATGTCATCATCTTGCTGCGGGGCCTGGCGGTGTACCCGTGCACAGGGCGTGGTGGCCGGTGCGCCTTCTATATTTTTCTTCTTTTAATTTTTACGAAGAGGTCCCAGGGATTGAACCCAGGTCCCTCCATATGGGAGACAGGCGCCCAACCATTTGAGCCACATCTGACCCCTGCTATATCTCTTAAGGTTGACCAAACATACCTAGAGTTACAGTCATTTCCCCTACAAGATGGTCATATAATAAATCAGGCTTAGTTTATCACCAGCATTCTAAAAGCCAGTCCTAGGGAGAAAAACTAGGTCTGGAGACACATGCATGGTTTCTAATATAGCGAATGTTTAGACTACCCTGATTATCACAAAATCAGGACAGCGAGAATATTCTTCTCACCCTTTCATTTTAGACTCATATTTCAAGTCACCTACTTCCTTGATGCTCAGGCTGCCCTCCAACAATGGTAGCATCAAGTGCTGAAGGGTGAAAATTCAGGATAATAACTGGAATTTTGTTCTCTTCAATACCAAATTACTAATTAGTTACAGTGTGGTAAATGAAATGTAGTTAAGCTAGGAAAATCTACTCCTAACCTTCTTAATAAACACAACTGACATATTTTAAATTATTTCTAAAATCCATATCTTTCTTCTGGAATCTTCCACTGGATGGGATTCCCTTTGAAGAGAATCTAATTACCCAACATATCTTTCTCTGCTTTCTGTATGAGGTAAACACATTTTATTTTGAATGTTATTTAATGTTTCCTGTCCACTTCGGATGCTCCTCTCTCCTTTCCTCATTTCTTCCTACCTTCCTTCCTGAAGTATTTTTAAGACCTCACTATAGGCAAAGAACTTCTTTTAGATGCCACATTTGTCTTTGAGGAGTTTACAAGGGAGTTTGGGAAATAGAGATGTGTGAAAGTAACTATAAAATAATATAAACTGCTAACATTTACAGAGATCCTAGTGTGTGCTGGACATGGCACTATGATCACTGACAGTCTCATTTAATCCTCAGAATAATTTTCAGGGTCAGCGAACATTGCAAAAGATTAGGAAACAGGCCCAGGGACCTTAGGTCTTTGGCTTTGGTTGGCCTAGAAACCAGGTTTTCTGAATCCAAACAAAGGTTTTTTTCCACATTGACTCACAAATTCCATCCAAAGCAGAAATGTATATAGATGGCAATAGATATCCCCAAAGTGGTACAGATCAAACCCTGCGGGAATACAGAGAAGGGCTGTGCTTAGGTGGGGAATGTGATATCAGGGATGCTTCCCTGGAGTAGGTGTCAGTTAAATTAAGATTGAATGACATTGGAGTTTTTAGTGTGGGGCAAGAGCCTGCCTGCGCACTTGCCTGCCTGCGTGTGTGTCCATGAGTCTGTAAGATGCCACAAGCCTTGAGAAAGCTGGCCTTCTTTTTGATGTGTTGACAGCAACTTTATCTGAATCTGGTCTGAGCTCTGACGCACTAAGATCCAGAGAGAATACATTTTTTGTCAAAGACCACACAGCTTATTAGAAGCAGAGCCAGGGCCAATACAATTTTACCAATATAATTTTAACTGGCATTTGTTTTGTATTCTTCTTGAATCCCAGTCAGCCACATCTCAAATCATTCCAAAAACTTGATCTAGAGATCAATTATTGGGGCTATTACTGGTGATTTCCAGTTCCTAGTGCAAGCACACATGAAAGAAATCACCTTACTTGTAAGTAATCTTTCTTAAAAAATGGAAGCACAGAAACTCTATATCAATTAAGCATTATGGAAATATTTTGGTAATTGATGGTGGTGACGGTAGCTCAACAGTGGGAATGTAATTAACACCACTGAGTTTACATTTCAAAGTGTTTAAAACTAGGAATTTTAGGTTGTATAGATGTTACCAGAAGAAAAAAATATCCCAGTGAACCTTAATGTAAACGAAGGACTCCAATTAATAGGATAATTGTAATAATATTAGTTTAACAATTTTAACAAAAGTAACACACTAGTGCAAAGTGTTAATAGGGGAAATGATGTGTGTGAGGTGGGGGTATATATGGGAACTCTGTACTTACTGCATGATTTTTCTATAAATCAACAACTTCTCTAATAAAAAAAAAAAAAATCAAGGCTGCCTGACAGGGTTGTGCCTTCAAATCAAATGGATAAAGTTGCCGACAACCCACATGGCAGTTCAGGAGGAGGTAGCATAATGAAGGGAAGAGAGGAAAAAAATGGAAGCACATGATCAATGTGTGACTAATATTGTATAAGGAACTATAAGCCATAAAATAGTCTGCATTGGAAACAAAGTTCAGGATGTTGTAGAAAAATGTAAGAAAGCAAAAGACTCCGAAAAGAGGTTCTTTGGTTTAATAATAAAAGATCTGAAGACAGTGGGAGTCTTTACCTTGGTGAATAAAAGGTTGCAATATTGTCGATGTGTCAATTTTCGATTGTCATCGTAATGGAAAAAGATAATCTACGTCAACTTTTAGTTCTGTACACGTTCAATAATAAACTTAAAAATGCACACCAGAGTTCAGAAGGTAGTGTTAGCAAAAATCAATTTCATTCACTTTATAAATTTGAAAAATAAAAAAGCTTTTTGGGAAAAAAGGTCCAGTTTATAAGGCTTCCTACAGATTGGATTTATTGCTTTTGGTTTTGGGGGGAAAAAGAATGCTAGCTGGTCTATAAGATTGTATACATATATCCATTTCTTTGACTAGATATATATGTACTATTCATTTAATGATGTGCTACAAATCAGAATAAAAAGAGATTGGTTTTATTAATTAGGATATTTGCTCTAATTAACTCATTAGTGCTAAGTATTTAATGACTTAAAAAGACCAGTGCAGCACAAGCTTAAAAATAATTAATGACGTGTAATTTAGAAGCTTGTGAGTAAAAAGAGCTTGAGTGATAGCTAGCTTCATCTTCCACTGGAAGGTAAGAGTGGCCTGCTTTTCATATACAATGATTCTTTAAAATTTTTCATTGTTGTACATTTCCAAAATACATAAAAAAATCACACCCAAAATTGTATAATGAACTCATTTTTTCCCATCCCTAGCTTGTCAAGATTTTGTTAATCTTGTTTTATTTATTCCCCTACCCTACTCTTTTATTTTTGCTAGAATCTTTTTAAAAAACCTAGACACCATATTATTTCACCCTAAATACTTTACTATATATGGCTAACAGATGAGGGATTTTAAAAAATGTATCCACAGCACCATTATTATGTCAAATAAAGTTCATTTTTATCATCATTTAATTTCTACTCTGTATTCAAATTTTTTCAATCGCCTAAAGTATCTTTTTTATTGTTGGTTTGTTAAAATAGAGATCCAAGCAAGTACATTTTATTTGGTTGATATGCATAAGTCTGTTTTAATCTGTAACAGATCCCTCTCCCACTTTTATAATATTTATTTGGAAGAAATCAAGTGATTTGTCCTGCAGAATGTTCCGTATTTTAGACTTGGCTGATTGTTTGCTTGTTAGGTCAAATAATTTGTTCTTTTATCCTCCAATTCCTGTAAATGGTAGTTTGATCTAGAGGCTTACTTATATTCAGATTAAAATAATTCATTAAAAAATTTCTTAGAAATGCTTGCAAAAGTCAAATGCTATAGTCTTTTGGCATTATAAAATTATTTAGCACCTCAGGTGAGTTCATCATTTTTACATAAGATAAAAATGAGGCATAATTTACATACAATAAAATGCACAGATCTCAACTGTTCAATTTGATGAATTTTGAAAATTGTATACTCCCATTTAAAGACCACCCTGAACAAGCTATAGAACATTTCCACCACCCCAGAAAGTTCCTTTGTGCTCCTTTCTGGTCAATCTTCCTTTCAGAGGCAAGCACTATCTAAGTTCTGTCACCATATATAGTTTTGCTTGCTCTTGGATATAAATAGCTTCCTTTCCTCAACATGGCATTTTTGAGATTCATCCATACTGTTGCATGAATCAGTAGTTCTTACCTTTTTATTGCTGAGTAGCATTCCATTGTATGACTATGCCAAGTCTATTTATCTCTTCTTCTGTTGATGGACATCTGGGCTGTTTCTAGTTTTTAGCTATTACAAATTTAGCTTCTCTAAACATTCTTTTTGTAGATGTATATTTTCATCTGTCATGGGTAAATACCAAGGAGTATGCTCTAAGGTATTTTTATGAGACCTCCTGTATAAGAAATCTTTGCCTACACTAAGTTTGTAAAGTTATTCTTCTCTGTTTTCTTCTGGAAGATTAATGGTTTTAGTTGTTGTTTAGTTCTTTAATTCATTTTGAATTGATTTTTGGGTCTGATGTGAGGGGTGTGAGGTAGATGTTAAGGGTCTTTTTGCTTCTGTACATGTATTTAGTCTTTACAGTGTATCATTTGGTGAAAAGATTTTGCTTTCCCCAAAGATTTGTTTTATGCCCTTGTTGAAAATCAATTGCTTCTTTACATGGGGATCTATTAACCTGCCCTTATGTCAATTCCACAGCCCTGATTACTGTAGCTTAAGAGTAAGTCTTGAATTCGGAAGGCAAACTTCAGTTTTGATTTTCTTTTTCAAAATTATTTTGTTTTTTTCATTCCATATCAATTTTAGAATA
Source organism: Cabassous unicinctus (assembly GCA_029593785.1). Lineage (NCBI taxonomy): Eukaryota > Metazoa > Chordata > Mammalia > Cingulata > Chlamyphoridae > Cabassous > Cabassous unicinctus. Next base: position 8,096 of record JAQZBX010072395.1, on the reverse strand, counting down.
AAAAATGCTGCTTATATTTTAATTTGTTACATGCATATTTAACAATCTAAAGTCTTCCAATCTTGAATATGATATATATCTCCATTTATTTAGATCTTCTTGAATTTTCTTAGCAATGTTTTGTAGTTGTCAAGACAGAAAACTTATACAACTTTTGTTAGGTTTATTCCTCTGTATTTGATTTTTTGATGCTTTTATAAATGGTAATTTTAAAATTTCATTTTTTTTTCTCTAGTATGGAGAAGTAAGACTCTCTTTTGGATATCAACCTAATATTTCGCAAATGTGCCAAATTTACTAACTTGTTTTCATAGCTGTTTTCCTCCCTGTGGATTTCTTATAGCTTTATATGTATGCAACCACATTATCTGGGGAAAAGAATAGTATTCTTTTTATTTCCTTTCCAACCTTTTTGCCTTTCCCCCCTTTTTTTCTTGCCTTGTTCCATGGGCTAAAACTTCCAGTAATTAAAACATTGAAATAGAAATGGTGAGAGCAGATAGTCTTAAACATTCTAGGGAAATAGTGATTAAATTTACCATTGAGTTTGTTATTACCTGTAAGATTTTCATAGGTGCCCATTATCAGATTGAAAAAAAAAACTCATATTCTTAGTTTGCTGAGAGTTGCATCATAAAGAAGCATTGCAATTTTTCAAATGTTTTTTTTTTGCATTTATCATATGCTTTTTCCTGTTATTTTGGTAATTGATGAATTATATTTTTTTATTAGAGAAGTTATGAGTTTACAAAGCAATCATGCATAAAATACAGGATTCCTGTACATCACCCCACCACCAACACCTTGGATTGGTGTGAAACATTTGTTACTATTGATGACAGCACTTTTTAAAAAATAGTTGAACTATTATTTAACAGTAGTTACCTTTGTTACAATTGATGAAAGATTATTAAAACAATTCTATTGTCCATTATTTACATTAAGTGAATTTTCCCCTATACCAGCCTATTCTTACCACCTTGTATTAGTATTGTATATTTGTTATAATTCATGAAAGAACATTCTTGTACTTGTACTATTAACTATAGTCCATCATCTACAAAAGGGTTTAGCTGTGCTGTACAGCCCTATGTTTTATCTTAAAGTTTTTTTTTCTAGTAATATGTACATCTTAAAGTTTCCTCTTCTAACCACTCACAGTAATGTGCTACCATAACCACCATCCATTTCCACATCTTTACAATCAGTTTAAATAGAAAGTCTGTACCAGTTATGCATTAACTCCACATTCTCTAACACCAATCTATCTCCTGGTAACTAGTATTCTAGTTTCTAAGTCGATGAATTTGCATATTATAATTAGTTCATATCAGTGAGATCTATATTATTGGTCCTTTTGTGTCTGGCTTATTTCACCCAACATAATGTCCTCAAGGTTCATCCATGTTGTCACATGCCTCAGGACTTCATTCTTTTTTACAGCTGAATAATATTCCATAGTATGTGTATACTACATTTTGTTTATCCATTCATCAGTTGATGGACACTTGGGCTGTTTCCATCTTTTGGCAATTGTGAATAATGCTGATATGAACATTGGTGTGAAAATGTCTGTTCAAGTCCCTGCTTTCATTTCTTCTGAGTATATACCTAGTGGTGGGATTACTGGATCATATGGTAATTCTATACTTAGCTTCCTGAGGAAACACTAAACTGTCTTCCACAGTGGCTGTATTATTTTACATTCCCACGAGCAGTGAATAAGTGTTCCTATTTCTCCGCATCCTCTTCAACACTTGTAGTTTTCTGTTTTTATTTTAATAGTGACTATTTTAGTTGGTGTGAAAAGATATCTCATTGTGGTTTTGATTTGCATTTCCCTAATAGTTGGTGATCTTGAGCATCTTTTCATGTCCTTTTCAGCCATTTGTATTTCCTCTTTGGAGAAATGTCTATTTAAGCTTTTTGCCTATTTTTTAAAATTGGGTTGCTTGTCTTTTTATTGTAGATTTGTAGAATTTCTTTAAATATTCTGGATATTAAACCTTTATGGTTTATGGTTTTCCAAATATTTTCTCCCATTGAGTAGGCTGCTTTTTCACTTTCTTGACAAAGTCCTTTGAAGCATGAAAGTATTTAATTTTGAGGAGGTCCCATTTATCTATTTTTTCCTTTGTTGCTTGTGCTTTGGGTTTAAAGTCTAAGAACCCATTGCCTACCACAAGATCTTGAAGATTCTTCCCTACATTTTCTCCTAGGAGTTTTGTTTCTGGTTCTTATATTTAGGTCTTTTATCCATTTTGAATTAAATTTTACATGTGGTGTGAGATAGGGGTCCTCTTTCATTCTTTTGCATACGGATATCCAGTTCTCCCAGCGCCATTTGTTGAAGAGACTATTCTTTCCCAGTTGAGGTGACTTGGCATCCTTGTCAAAAGTCAATCGGCTATATATGTAAGGGTATATTTCTGATCCCTTAATATGATTCCATTGGTCAATATATCTTTCTTTATGCCAGTACCATGCTGTTTTGACCATTGTAGCTTTGTAATATGCTTTAAAATCAGGATGTGTGAGTCCTCCAAATTTGTTCTTCTTTTTCAAGATGTTTTTGGCATTTTGGGGCTCCTTATCCTTCCAAATATATTTGGTAATTGTCCACAACAGGGTTCACTATGTTATATAGTCTCATGTTTTATCATCTTGCTTTCCTTCAGTTGTGACATACACGGCCCTAAACTTTCCCTTTCAACCACAGTCACACTCATAATTCAGCGCTGTTAATTACACTCACAGTACCATGCTGTTTTGAGAGCTCTTTGATTGCTTTTAGCAATGTTTTGTAGTTTTCTGTGTACAAATCCTTTACATCCCTGGTTAGACTTATTCCTAGATATTTAATTCTTTTAGTTGCTATTGATTATGGAATTTAAAGAAAATTTCCTCCTTAGATTGCTCATTACTAGTGTATAGGAACACTGCTTATTTTGTATGTTGATCTCATCTCCTGCCACTTTGCTGAACTTGTTTATTAGCTTTAGTAGCTTTGTTGTAGGTTTTTCAGGACTTTCTACCTATAGGATCATGTCATCTGTAAATAGTGAAAGTTTTACTTCTTCCTTTCCAATTGGATATCTTTTATTTACTTTTCTTGTCTAGCTGCTCTGGCTAGAACTTCTAGCACAATGTTGAATAACAGTGGTGTAGTGGGCATCCTTGTCTTGTTCCAGATCTTAAAGGGAAAGCTTTCAGTCTTTCACCATTGAGTATGATGTTAGTTGTGGGTTTTTCATATATGCCCTTTATCATGTTGAGGAAGTTTCCTTCTATTTCTATTTTTCAAAGTGTTTGTATCAATCAAGAATGCTGGATTTTGTCCAATGCCTTTTCTGTGTCTATCGAGACACATTTTATTAATGTGGTGTATTATACTAATTGATTTTCTTGTGTTGAACCACCCTGACTTACCTTGGATAAAACACACTTGAACATGATGTATAATTCTTTCAATTTTCTGTTGGATTCTATTTGCCGGTGTTTTTTTTTTTTGTTTGTTTGTTTTTTGAGGATTTTTGCATCTATATTCATCAGAGAAATTGGTCTGTAATTTTCTTTTCTTTTCGTATCTTTATCTGGCTTTGGCTTTAGGGTAACATTGGCCTCCTAGAATGAGTTAGGTAGTGTTCCTAGCTCCTCAAAAATTTTTTGGAAGAGTTTGAGGAGGATTGGTATTAATTCTTCTTGGAATGATTGATAGAATTTACCCGTGAATCCACCTGGTTCTGGGTTTTTCTTTGTTGAGAGGTTGCTTTTTTTTTTTTTTTTTAATTCACAGACTTTTTATTAATTTTTTATTTTAAAAATTTTCATTCCCCTCCCTGCCGAGATGGCTCCCTCATCTGTCTACTCATTGCCTGCTTGTCTTCCTCAGGTACCACCAGGAACCGAACCCGGGACCTCCCATGTGGCTCGTTGTGGCTCATCTTCTTTAGGAGGCACTGGGAACTGAACCCAGGACCTCCTCTGTGGAAGGCAGGTGCCCATTTGCTTAAGCCACATCTACTTGCCAAGTTGAGTGGTTTTTGATGACTGATCCAACATCTTTACTTGTAATTGTTCTATTGAAGTTTTCTATCTCTTCTGAAGTCAGTGTAGGCTGTTGGTGTGTTTCTAGGAATTTGCCCATTTCATCTAAGTTGCCTCATTTGTTGGCATACCATTGTTCATAGTACCCTCTTGTGATCCTTTTTATTTCTGTGGGGTCAGTAGTAATGTAATAATCATTTCTGATTTTATTTATTTGCATCTTCTCTCTTTTTTCAGTTTAGCTAAGGGTTTGTCAACTTTATTGATCTTCTCAAAGAATCAACTTTTGGTTTTGTTATTTCTCTATTTTTTTCCCTCAATTTCATTTATTTCTGCTCTTATCTTTATTATTTCTTTCCTTCTGCTTGCTTTGGGATTAGTTTGCTGTTCTTTTTCTAGTTCATACAATTGTGCAGTTAGGTCTTTGATTTTAGCTTTTTCTTCTTTTTTAATATAAGCACATAGGGCTCTAAATTTCCCTCTCAGGACTGCCTTTACTGCATCCCATAAGTTTTGATATGCTGTGTTCTCATTTTTATTTGTTCTGAGATATTTACTGATTTCTCTTGCAAGTTCTTCTCTGACCCACTGCTTGTTTAGGTGTGTGCTGTTTAGCTTCCATACATTTGTGCATTTTCCAGTTCTACACCTGTTATTGATTTCCAGCTTCATTCCATTATGGTCAGAGAAAGTGCTTTGTATGATTTCAATCCTTTTAAATTTATTGAGACTTGTTTTGTGACCCAACATGTGGTCCATATTGGAGAATGATCCATGCACACTTGAGAAGAATATATATCCTGCTGTTTTAGGGTTCAATGTTCTGTATATTTCTCTTAGTTCTAGCTCATTTATCATATTCAAGTTCACTGTTTCCTTATTGATCTTCTATCTAGATGTTCTATCTGTTGATGAACATGGCGTACTGAAATCTCCAATTATTATTGTAGAGGTGTCTATTTCTCCCTTCAGTTTTGTCAGTGTTCGCCTCATGTCTTTTGGGGCATCATGGTTAGGTGCATAAATATTTCTGGTTTTTATTTTTTGGTGGATTCCTCCTTTTATTAATATATAGTGTCCTTCTTTGTTTCTGATAAGAGTTTTGCATTTAAAGTCTATTTTGTCCTATATTAGTATAGCTACACCAGAACATTTTCAGTTATGTTTGTATGGAATATCTTTTTTTCTAAATGTTCACCTTCAACCTATTTGTGCCTTTGGATCTAAAGTACTGTTAAGGCAGTACTTACTTCAGCCTTTTTATCCTTTGGTTTTTATATGTCATATCTTTTTTTTTTTTTGTCTCTCTTTTTACTCTTTTAGTTACCCTTATTGATAATCTTCATTTCTTCACTCTAGTCCAAGCCTTTCTCTCCCATCTTTTCCTTTCAGCCTGAAGAACTCCTGTTAGTATTTCTTCTATGGCAGTCTCTTTTTGGCAAATTCTCTCAGTTTCTGTCTGTGAATATTTTAAACTCTCCTTCCTTTTTGAAGGACTGTTTTGCTGGATAAAGACTTTTTGGTTGGCAGTTTTTCTCTTTCAGTACCTTATATCATAACACTGTTTTCTTGCCTCCATGGCTTCTGATAAGAAATTGGCAATTAGTATTATTGAGGATCCCTTTTATGTGATGAATCACTTTTCTTGAGGAATTTTCATTTCATCACATTTGTTGAATATATTAGCATAAAATTGTTCCTATTATTCCTTTATTTTCTTTTTAAAAGCTGTAGGTTACATAGTGTTATCTCCTCTTTTATTCTGCACACTAGCAATTTGTGTTTCTTTCCTTTCATTTTCTTTTTCTTGGCCAGTCTTGCTAAAATTAAAAAAAAATGTATCAATATTTTCAAAGAACTAACACTTATGTTGTTGCATTTCTCTATTGTTTTCCATTTTCTATTTCATTGACTTTGTTTTTATCTTTATTATTTTATTCCTTCCAATTTTTCATGTTTATTTGGTCTGCTTTTTCCCAACTTCTTAAAACAAAAGCTAAGATAATTTATTTTAAAGTTTTTTTTCTCAACTTAGGAATTCAAATCAATAAATTCCTTTCAAGTACTGCTTTAGCTGCATTTCACAAGTTTTTATACACTGTATTTTCATTATTATTTAGTTTGAAATATTTTTAAAATTTCCCTTTGGGTTTATTTTTTATCACATGGATTATTCATTTGTGTGCAGATTAATTTCCTAATAATTTGAGGTTTTCTAGATATCTTTTTGATTTATAATTTAATATTGTTGTGATCAGAGAACATACTATGTGTGATTTTACATTTTGAGAGTTTCTGAGGTTTTATTTTATGACACAGCATATGATCTATCTTGGTTAAGATTCTCACGTGCACTTCAAAAAATTTGCATCCTGTAGTTGTTGAATAGAATGTTCTGTAAATGTCAATTTGTTCATTTTATTGATAATAAATGTCAATTTGTTCATTTTATTGAGCAGCTAATCCTTACTGATATATTTTTTTGTTCTCTTGACCTACCAATTACTTGAGAGAAGCATGTTGAAATCACCAACAATGATTGTGGATGTGTGTATTTCTGCCTTTAGTGTAGTCAGGTTTTGGTATTTTGAAGCCCTTTTATAAAGGGCATTTATATTTAGAATTATTACTTTTTAACAAACCAATCCTTTTATCATTTAAAAATGTCCGTCTTTATTTCTGGTAACATTCTTGTCACTTGTTAGCTTTATATTTAATGTATTTACATGGTTCATTTTAATTTTATCATCTGGGTATTTGTTTTCATTTTCTCCCTTTGATCCCTTTGTTTTTCTGTCTTCGTTTGGATTAATCTGTTTTAGAGTTACTTTTTATTTCCTTAATTGACTATTTTTAAAATTTTTCAAAAATTGAAGTTTATCATTCAAACATGAACATCCATTAACAATAAGAGTATAGTATAAGTTGTGAACTTACAAAACAAAAATGCATATCATCATACAGGGCTTCTATATATTACCCCACCACCAACATGTTGCATTGTTGTGAAACAATTGTTACAAACAATGAAAGAGCATTGTCAAAACATTACTACTAACTATAGTCAATATCTTATGTTTGGTATATTTTTCCCCAACCCACCTAGTTGATACCCTGTGTTAATATTCTATACTTGTTATATTCATGAAAGAAAGTTCTTATATTTGTTCTGTTAACACAGTCCATCTTCCACCACAGGATTCATTGTGATAAACAGCTTAATTGACTCTTTTTAGTACCTTTTAGGACATGCTCTAGAGATGACAATATTTATCGTTGGCTTATCACAGTCCACTTTCAAATATTACCTTGCAAACAATGTAAGAACCTTACAACAGCTTTTTCTAATTACCATCCCTACTGTCCTTTGTGCTCTTGTCATATATTTTACTTTTTAAATACTTTATAACCTGTATTAGTCAACCAAAGGGGTGCTAATGTGAAATACCAAAAATGGGTTGGTCTTTATAAAGGGTATTTATTTGGGGTAGAAGTCTACAGTTACCAGGCCATAAAGCATTAAGTTTCTTCTCTCACCACAGTCCATTGCCACTAGAGCAAGACAGCTGCCGGCGTTTGCCAGGGTTCAGGCTTCTTGGGTTCCTCTCTTTCTGGGGCTGCGTTTCTCTCCGGGCTTTGCTCCTGTTTCCTCCACAAGGTCAGCTGTGGACTATCAGGCGAACGGCTTGCTTCTCTTCTCCTTGGGCCTTCTTTCCAACATCAAAACTGCTTCTCTAAAGACTGCTTCCTCTGTCCTTTGCCTTGCCTTTTATATTTGATTCTTCCACCCACCAAGGTGTGGGGCTCAATGCCCTACTGACGTGGCCCAGTGGCCCAGTCAACGCCCTAATCATAACTTAATCATGCCCAGATTAACAGATCAGTTTACAAGCATAATCCAATTATATTTTTGGAATTCATAATTACATCAAACTCCCCAACTGTAACAAACCCCCAATTCATTATTGTTAATATTTATATAAAATATGATATATACCGGATACACACACACACACACACACACACACACACACACACACACATGAAAA
>JAQZBX010072394.1:0-15079 GCA_029593785.1 Cabassous unicinctus | reverse complement strand
TATATATATATATATACATTTTATAAAGGTGCCTAGATTACCCAAATATTACTCAGAAACTACAGGGATTCCCATGCTCCCCACCGCCCACACCCCCAAAAACACCCCACACAACCATTCCCCATCCGTGTGGTACTACACCCGCAATGGATATACACATCCTGGGGCCTTGCCACCGAGCATAGACTACCGTTCACATAATTTTCAAACCTAACAAATTTTAAAATTTTGCTTTCTCAAAATCAAATCCTGAAAAGTATCTTTTAATTTCAAATTATTGTAAAAAGATTTGTTCTTTCATCTTGTAAAAAGTGAAGTATTAAAAATAGTTAAATTCATTTGATATTTTATAAATTAAAAGGGATGAATTTCAGTGTTGACAAACTCTTTTGTGCATTTTAAACAAGGCCCCCAGTGTTGTGCATGGTGCTTCTCCATTTGAGTTATTGGTTAGATTGGTCCCTGACTCTGAAAACATTAAAAGTGTCTGCCATATCACCTGATCATGCTCCTGAAGCAGATGGAGCAACATAGCTGCTTCAAACACCTGCAGTTCTGCCAGCCAGAGATGACTTGCTTTCCAGGACTAATGTCACTGCAGTATGCTGGCTATGTAAGGGTTATACCAAGTGGAGCAATAGTTACCAGAGAAATATAAGTAAAACATAAACAGACACAATTAGTATTATGGCCTGTTCCCATGGAGAGATGACTTGTATGGTATTGCAAACCTAGAGCTTAGTTATATTAACTGCAGCTCAAAGAGAAACTTGTGCATTGTTCAATATTAAGTGCTGTACCTGATGAAAAGGTACATATCTTCATAGTAATGAACATGTTAAAAGTGCTGGCAAAATTGATTCATTTTCTAAGCAGTTAATGAACTTGTCTGAGATAAAAGAATGGCTTTCTTAAATAATGCCTTTATTTTGCTTGCCATATGCTTTTGTTTTTGTTGCCAAATTGTCTTTGTGAATTTATGTATAGAGCATCCTCCAAAATGTTATGAAAAGTTTCTTCACCCCTAAGCACCAGGAAATAACTACAGAAGAAGAGACCATTGCCCATTTTCCTTATATGAGGAATATTTACAAAATATATCTTCTTAAGAATAAGAAGAGTGTAAACACAAGGGGGGTTATGATAGCTTGAGTAATGTGCTTACTAAAAATTTCTTCACTTAAGAAACTCTGAAACTTCTAATACATTAATTAAGCTAAATTTCCATTAATTTAATTTTAGAAGTATATTCTTTGCCCTTTGTTCCCTGAAGAATATTAAGCAAAATTTCTCATTTTTGTTTATAGGAATAAGATAGTGTCTCAAAGCAAATCCAGACAGAATGGTGTCAGGAGCACCTTATGACCTAGTAAATCTATAACTTTTCTCAGGACCAAAAAGCTTGATATCTTTGATCTGTTGGCACAACAATATCTAAACAGTGGTTTGTTAGCCACTGAAATCAAGGAATATTGAACATGCTTGAGACAATGCAGTACTGAAAAATTCCATGTATCCTCCTTACAACACCCCAAGCATCATACCATCATTTGTTTTTTCCCCTTGTTTTTCTTCTCACCTATGCCTTTTCTCTTTTTTTGCCTACAAAAATGCTAGCTCCTATTTTCACCTTGAACTGCTTTTGGGAAGATTCCCCAAATTCCTTGCTTGTGCACTTGCAATAAATCACCTTCTCAATAAGAAACATGTTTGTCTTTTGTAGCACTGGATCAGGAGGGTCCTTCTTTTGGAAATGAGCTATGCTTACAGTAATATTCCCATACAACCTTTGCAGAGAGATACCCTTTAACTATAGTTAATTGTTTAGGATGTGACATCTTTGCTTTACTGGGTGGATCACAGAGCCTGTTTACCTCCAGAGGACTTGGCCCTCCAAGGCAGCTCTCTGTCCCAATAAATGTGAATTCAAGGAGGGCCAATGTCCAGGCTATTCTTGCAGAGATGATGCCCATTTCTCCAGTGACAGAAACAGGAACAGCAACTGGAAATTTATCCTGGACCCTGGCAGATGAGCAGTAACTCTTCTACCATAGTGTCTCACTAGGGACCACCCATGCCAGAAAAAGTGAGAGTGAAGGAGCAGAGAAAGTGAGAAAACAATGAGGTTATCAGATGTATTGCCTCAGATATCCAAAGTATGTGTGTTGGGGGTCCTTGCAGGGGAGGTAGACTCATGAGGCACCTCCCCTGGTGGTCTGGAATAACCAGACTGCCAAGGCAAGTGGGGAGTGGCTAAGAGAGGATAGGATGGCATACCAACACACTATGTCCCCAAGTTCCAAAGAGTGTGAACATTTTTGCTTCCATCCTGGTCCTCCAGATCAAGCTTCCTAACAGTGTATGTGCAAAGAAGGAGGATGGGGTTGCTTTCCTGAACAGTGGATTAGTTTAATATATAATCATGATTCTGCATGTACCATGTGTGGGTTTCACTGTACTATACATCTGGACCCTATGGATGTCAGGGAATGGTAACATCGCTACACCATGTGTAGCAGAGGGGTGGTTGGTTCATCGCTCAGTTCCATCTCCTTTGAATTTCTGGTGGGTGACAATCACTCTACCAGAGGCCACAGTGGAAGGGTTTCTGCTGAATAGCTTAACTCCTTAAAATGTTTTTAATTGAGGTGAAAATTACATATTGAAAAGCATCACTCTTAAGACTACAGTTTGAGTTCTGGGAAATGCACACATACATGTAACTAACACCCACCTCAAAATCTTAATTATTACCATCACCCCATAAATCTTCCTTTCTCCCCTCTCATTTGACCTCCCCCAAGCAAACATTTTTCTGATTTCCCTCCCCACAGGTCAATTTTAGCTTTTCTTGAACACCATATTGAGTAGTGTTACATAAGATACACTGGAGTCTGGTTTCTTTCACATATATGTTGTCTGTGATGTTCATCTGCATTGTATGAATTAGCCTTTTATCCTGTTATAATGCTGAGGACTATTCCATTTATGAATAGATAATGATTCATTTAGCCATTCTCCTGCTGAACATTTAGATTAATTAAAGTTTAGGTTTGTAAAAAGAAATAAAACAAAGTAGACTTACTATGGGTAAGAGATTAAAATGGAGTCAGGTGGTCATTCTAGATATTATTCTTAGACAAATATCAGCTGGATATCACAAATTTCCAATGTGTGCAAAGCCTCAAGCAACAATATTCCTCAATACCCCAAGGACAGCTAGATACCATAAATAAACCACAAGATGAAGAACCCAGTCATCTATTAAACTGATGGACATTTAGAAAACTCCAAATATCCACCAACCACAAACAACTTATGAAATCTTCTTTCTCTTTAAAAATGCTTTCTTGGAAATGCCAAGACAGGACATGATTTGGGTTGTTACCTGAATGTTTGTTCCTCAAATTACAATTCTAAACCCCCCAAATAAATGTATTTTTTGCTCTGCAGCTCAGTTTTTTATCTCATGGTTGACAGGCACAGAAGAGCAGAATAGGAATGTTTACAAAGATCTCCCTCCTCTATAAAAATGAGAGCTAAGAAAAGAGGCTGAAGTAAACTAGGTGGTTACCATGGACCAGAATGGCAGGAGTGCCAGAGGAAGTAAGAGACTGCAGATTTAAGCTTTTGTAAGTGAAAGCAGGAACCATTGACCAGCCCCCATTGCTCAGCCTTGCAGCAGCAGTTGCAGAAATGACTGTTGCTGCTGCAGGGCAGTAAAGCACCCAGGAGCAGCCAGGTGGTTCAGCACTGGCAGAGGAAACCTCATCCTCTCAAAGTTCGAATTGAGGCTCGAGGTCACATTAGTGGATCTGGAAGGGACCAAATTGGGGAAGCTGCCCTCAATTTCAGCTCTCTGGGTATTGGTACTGAAAGGCTCCCACCAATATCCACCAAGACATAAAGACTAGTGTGCTTTTTCCTTCTCTTGCAATTCCTGGTCTGGAATGGTATAGTCTCTGTTCTTGGTTTCAGCCCTATCAGTAACAGGTGCTTCAGGCATCTTCCAGGGCTTAAAGACCAGCTCACTTTTTCTTGGCTGGGTTTCTACACTCTCTTTCTTGTGCTTTTTATTCTGGAAGAACTCTGCATGCCCAGTGCAGATGCTAGTCTCAGTTTCCCACAGGAGCAGCATTTTCTGACCTTACACCAGCATCTACATGGACATAAAGAACAAGTGCAACTCTTTCTGTTTACTTTATATTTTCCCTGGTGTTTGTCTTTCTTTGTTTTATAGTTTTGGTTGTGTCAGATCCCTGAGGAATGGGCAGAGACACTGGCCTAGGTTTTGGCCTTAAAAGCACAGCTTTTGTCTTTCAACCAGCACATAACAAGGGACTTGTAGAGACAGTGTATTTCATATTTTTTTTCTTTTTTTGTTTCTGTTTTTATCTGATTGTCAGGATATTGTCTTTTCTCTTTGTCCTCTTATCTATTACTCTTTTTTCCTTGCTTTATTTCCTTGTTCTTAGACTGTGGACTGAAGACTGGGAGTAATAGATTTCCAGAGTGACCAGTATAGCATAATATTGAGAATGTTCAGCTCTCAACTCAAATATGGAAAATATACAAAAAGACAGAAAAGTATGACACAGTCAGAGGAGAAAAATTATTTAGTGGAAACATACCACCAATGCAGTATAGACTCTTGATTTGCTAGTCAAAGATCTTAGAACAACTCTTATAAATAGGATCAATGAACTAATGGAAAATTTGTAGAAAAACTGAAATAAGTCAAGAAAACAATATTTTAAAAAAATGAAAATTTCAATACAAAGATAGAAATCACAAAAAGCCAAATGGAAAATTGGGAATTCAATAGTACAATAACTGAATTGAATAATACAAAAGCAGATTGAACTGAATTTCACAGCAGATTGGAGGGGGCTGAAGAAAGTATCAATGAACTCAAAGAAAAAACAATTGAAATTGTTCAGGATAAAGAGCAGAAGAAAAAAGAATGGAAAAAAATGAGCAGAGTCTGAGTAACCTGTGGAACACCATAAAGTATGTCACTATATGCAAAATAGGAGTCCCAGAAGGAGCAGAGATAGATAAATGGCCAGAAAAAAGTGCTTAAAGAAACAATGACAGTAAACTTCACAAATCTGATGTAGGTCTGAATACACAAATCCAAGATACTCTATGAATGTAAAGCAAAATAAAAGCAAAGAGATCTGCATCAAGATTTTTTATGATTAACCTGTCCAGTGCCAAAGACAAAGTAATATTTTGAGCATTTGCATCTAGCACAGGGTAAGCAGAGCCCAGTCCATAGTAAGTCAAGGAAGAGAGTTGCTGATGAAGAAGGACTGGTGAGCCAGGAGCTCATGCTTGGGAGGGACCCAGAAAGGAAGGCACTGGCCTAGGGCCTAGAATCAGCCAATGTTTCTTCAAGATGTGTGGCAGCCACTGGCAACAGACTGTTGTGATCTCTTACTATCCAACTCCTGCCAGCTTGTATGAGATGACTATTGGGACCTGGTATGTGTCTTTGTGTCTCTCTGTTTCCTGGGTTGTTTGTTGTTTCTCTTTCATTTGAACAGGGACCTCAGAGTTGCTGAAAGTGTCAGATGCTTTCTTAAGAGCAATGACCTAGAATGTGCCCAAGGTGGTCTAAGGCATAAGTGATTGGGTCTTTTCCACAGGGAATGGAGAATGTATGTGAGACAGGTTAGTATAGGGAAAGAGGGAAGGCAGCTGGGACCTGGCAGAGAACATGGCCATGAGACCTTTCCTGGAAACCCCTTGCTATGCAAAGCAAACTAGAAAGATCCCACCTAGTCCCTGGCCATGAAGTCCCATTTGGAACTCTTTCTGGGGTCAAAGAGAAGCTCCAGATAACTCTAAACAACAGGTCTCCCCGCTGGCCCCCTGAGAGCTAACAGGTGGGACAACCAAACAGAAAAAGAAACAGCTGGGGCCTCTTCCACCACATTAAGAAAGAGTAGGAGGAAAGGCTTTAAAAAGGCCCATCCTGAGGCCCCATGTGTGAATCTCACCCTGCAGCATGCCCACACACGTCTTGGGTTGTGTACTTATTTCTAATTTTCTTGTTTCTTAATAAACTTTTTACTCTCTTGCCTATCCTATGGTGTGTCCTTAAAATTTTTTATGTGACATAGCCAAGATCTTAGAACCCCAGAAACCAGAACATTCCACTAACATATTTGGCAAGCCAGCCAGGAGACAAAGAGGAAAGTATTGCTAAATGACACCCTATGAAGATTGGCGAGTCTAGGTTTTTAATTAAAAATCCTGTCTGTGCCCCCTTTTGTTTTATTAGTGAGGCCCCTGGGGGTGAGAAAGTCCTGCAGATAGTGATTCACTGAGCCAAGCAGAAGTCCAGATTGTTCCCTTTGCCCATTGCTAATGACCCATTAGGGAGTATCAGCCAGAACCCACTGCAAAAATCTTGTTCATAATAAGAAAAGTAATATATTCAAAAATCTACAAGACCCATAGGCAATGTAATTATGATGATCCAGATATGGAAATCCACTCCTTGATCTTAATTTGGAAAACTTATAATCTGGAGTATCTCTATATAAAAACCTTTCAGCTAATTTCATACATAATTTTAAAAGACTGCTGAATGCTTTCCTATTAAAATTGGGACCATTAGAAGTATTTCTGTTCTCACCAATACAACTCATATTTTACTATTGAAAGACTGAATGCTTTACCCTATATTGAGACCAAGAAAAGGATATCTTCTTTCATCAGTTCAATTATATACTTATATTAAGATCGAGTTATTGCAGTAAGTTAAAGAGTGGAAAGAAAAATCAGAAAACATGGAAAAGAAAATTGTTTTTGATTGCAGATGATTTAATTGGATATCAGAAACTACTATTAAATTAGCAAAATTATTTAGAGGTAATAAGTAACTTTAATAAGGTCACTATGTCCAAAGTTAAAATAAACTTCAATTTCTATATATTAGAAATTTAATGAGAGAGGTTGTAGCAGTTTGGTATTATTTTTGAATTCCAAAAAGAGATATTGTATTACGTTTGTAAACTGGTCTGTTCCTCTGGGTATGATTAAATTATGATTAGAGCTTTGATTGGTCCATGTCAGTAGGATTTTGAGAAAATAACATGGCAGAGGATTTAGTGGGACTTTTAATGCTGGAGCCCCAGGAAGAAAATGCACAGAGAAGCAGATACATGAGGAAGGAGAGAAGGCTCCATCAGACATGGCAGAGGCAGCAGGAAGGGAGATGAGCCATTCCTCTGACAATTTATAGTTGGTCTTGTGTAGAGAGTAGAGCAGATAAGCCTGGAGAGAAATGAGCCCTGGGAGAGAGAAGAGATTTATCCCAGCCTACAGCCGGTATTGGAAGAAGCTGGGACCATGGAGCCTTAAGAGGAAGAGGAAGACTGAACCCATGCAGATGATGGCATCCATCTTGCTCTAACACATGGCAACAGACTTTGGTGAGAGAAGTAACTTACACTTTATGGCCTGGTAACTGTAAGATTCTACCCAAAATAAATATCCTTTATAGAAGCCAACAGATTTCTGGTATTTTGCATCAGCACCCCTTTGGCTTACTAATACAGAGGTACTCTATGTAATTCCATGGTGTCAGAATTTTCATGTCTAGTTCAGTGATGGATCCACCCAGCAGCAGAAGCAGTCATGGGAAATTCAGTTATTTCAAAGATGTCACCGTGGGTACGTTCATTGTTCTCATCCAACAAGTAGGGATCATCCTCAGACTCTCTCTCACTAGGATCTCCAGCCTCATTGGATGTGCAAAGTATCATGATGCATCCTTCATTGGCTATGTCATTCCATAGATGTCTATCATGATATAGCCCTTGCCCTTGACATCAACATGAGTAACATAGATTGCATCTTTCCACAATGCCAGTTGTTTCCATAAGCCACATTGCCATATCTGGGAACTTGTGATTCCCCAATCATGTTCTGTCCATGTTCCTGACATTATATTGTTCATGGCTCCCACTATGAGGCAGTAAACAGTTACATTGGGTGCTAGGGTGCTTTGTTCCAAGTGTTCTAGGGTTAAGCAGATCACTCATAGTTCAGCACAATGGGTAATTTTCCCCAGTGCTACAGGTGGCTTATTGTCATTCTGAGGCTAGGTAAACAGCAGCTGCTCCCCAATGGATGCCAGATGGCTTCAGCTTGGCTTATCCATCAGTGAAACAGCACGTGGTGGGCATCCTTGAATTGGGGTCCTCTATATTTCAATGCAAGGATGGGAAGGACTTCATCTTATATTGCAACAGGATCATTGTTGAGGGACACCTCTGCTACCACTTCATGCAAGCATGTCATTCTTTCAAGGCCCATGCAAGCACAGTTTTTAATTTACTACTTATATTTGATGATACTCTGTCACTGAGCACATCTGCATAAGTATTCTTATTACCCAGGACCCAGAATCTGAGGGGATTTCTAGACTCAGGAGGCTCTGAGAGCTCTTGGTAATTCTTACCCTTTCCATTTCCACTAAGGTCCAAACAGCATATCAGAAGTTGCCTTTTGAAAGACTAGTCCTGGGTTTTGTCTGGGAACTTTGTGGCCTAAAAGCACATAGCTCTTCTTTCCATATGAACCAATATAGAGGTGTCAGGAAGATGTGAAGTTGTGGAATATGTTGGCACCAATATGCAAATACCTTAGTAAACCACTGGGCTTCCCTTTTGATAGTGGGTGACTTTAAGTACAGTAATTTCTCCTCTACTGCCTCAAGGATCCAGTGCTAACTTGAGCTGATATACTACCAAAGAAATTGACCTTTTGAGCTGGGCCTTGCATCTTGTTAGAATTTATGGCACAACCAAACTGCATGTTAGCAATGCATGCAGTCCCTGAGCAGTTTGTTCCTTGCACTGGTCCACCAACATAAAATCATTGGTATAATGGAACACTTGGAGTTCTCTGGGTAGGGGTAGCTTACTCCAATGCTGCTCAACCCATTGATGGCAAGTAATGATTGATTTTAAATACTCATGTGGCAGTTCAATGACTGTACAGCTTGCATTGGAAAGAAAATTGATTCTGGTCCTCCTCTCAAAGTGGGAAGGCAAAAAAGGCATTCACCAGATCAAAACTGCATGTCAAATATCAAGGGAAGCCATGATGGTTTCCAAGCATGCCACAATGTATGGGATTACAGGTACCAAAGGCAGCACTTCAGCATTTAAATGTCAATAGTCTACAATTAGTTACCATGCTCCATTTGCCTTTTCCATTTGCCACACCAGGCTATTATAGGTGGAAATGGGGGAACAGAGGACAGCTGCTGAAAGAAGTTCCTTTTCTCCACCAGGAAAGCAGTATTGCCACTGTTGGACAAGGTAAGGAGGTAGGATTACTGGAGGTGCTGAGTCCAACTCTCCCCAACTATGATAGCACAAATTTATTGGGATTGGGGAGATTATACCTGTTGTCATGCTTGGGATGTGCAGTGGTGCATGATATTGGTTAATACAATGTCTTCCATGGCAGAAAGTAAGACTACAGAAGTGGCCAAAGGCCAAAGGGACCAACGAACAGGATATCAGTAAACCCCAATTACCATACCCTTGTGGAATGCCCAAGACGTCCCCTCTGCATCTATTGGAATGACATTGACTTGGGTGCCTGTAACCAAAAATGCCATAAAATTTTGTCCAATGACTCCAAATTGCATATGTACTGGGGCATATGGCCTAGGGTCTTGGAGGATGGTCAGGGTTCTTGGCCACAATCCTCAGCTCTTTTCAATTTGGTCATGTCTTGGTTTAGAGACTCCTCCCAAGGGCCAGACTTTTCACTCACAGTTGAAAGTGGAGGCAGGAACAACTTTGGCAACTGAGGGGAGTGGGTCTGGAAGATTAAGATTGTCTCTATTGAGCCTACAGCCCTCCTTCTAGTTTATATTTTTCCCAAAGTTCTCAAGTGGAGTTCCTCTCTATGTATCCTGGGTAATGGAAGCTCCAATCTCATTGATCTCTGTGTGTAAACATCAAACCAACTCTCTAGAATTCATGGGGAGGTTATCAAAGTCCCATTTATTGTCACCCTTCCTCCCTTGGATGGAAACAGCATGCTCTAGGTGCCCCACCCACTCTGATAGAGTAGAGGTTAACCTTCAGTTTGGCCTACAAGGACATCAGTTCTGTTTTGTCCAAAATGCTCCATACAAAAGGAATGCAAGAGTGATGAAAATAATGGCAAAAAATCAACCCACTCCATGCTTACTTCCCCACACACTCTGTTTACAGGACCAAAATCTGTGGAGCAAATTGCTCTGTGGTGCATCATGGGAACACAAGCTCAGGCACAACTTTTAGTAAATGAACACTTTATTCCTTGCACAGAACAAAGTGTCCAAAAAAGCAGGGAAAAGACTCCATCATGGCTGGTCTCCCAGGGAGGCCAACTGCTTGAGCCAGTGTTGGAAGTTGGCAGCTCCAATTGCTTATTATTGGAGAGGAGAGACTTGTGCTATTTGAATGTTCAGTATTTATACACCAGAGCATGTGGGGAACTGCCAAGAAGAGTTCTCACTCTGATAAGCAGCTGGGGCTACATGTTTCCAGTTTCTGGGTTTAAGGGACGTCAAGGCTTTTCCATTAGACCTAATATATGCACCAGGCCATGGAATGGAAACATACTGAGGCATGTGCAAACAATAGAAGTGGGAGTAGACAAGGGCTGGGAGATGGCTTCTGGTGTGTCTCTGACTTCCTCAACATATTAGATTCTCCATTGTGTCCCCTGTAGGCACAACTTATTGTATATTGGGCTCCTTTATCATGTCCTGAAATAGTGTTGTTGCCCATTGTGACATTAAATTCAGTTGGGCTCAAAAGAAACAATCCTCAGAAACAAATCACAACATTTTGTAAAAGTAGTCATATGGAAATTCTTCCTGGGATGGCCTGGTGACATTTAGGCTTTCAATTAAAAGGAAGCATTTCTTCCCCAAGGTTGAGGCACTCTGTACGGAGAGTCATTGGACTTCAAAAGATGTCAAGCATGGCCAGTGAACTCTGTCTTTCTTTTCTTGTTCTTTTTTTTAAACTTTATTTTGTACACTTAACAATTGAAAATATAAACAACTAAAAACTAAAAAGATAACACAGTTGAATAAAAACATATATTTCTCAATTAAATG
Source organism: Cabassous unicinctus (assembly GCA_029593785.1). Classification (NCBI taxonomy): domain Eukaryota; kingdom Metazoa; phylum Chordata; class Mammalia; order Cingulata; family Chlamyphoridae; genus Cabassous; species Cabassous unicinctus. The sequence continues at coordinate 3,933 of JAQZBX010072394.1, read as the reverse complement.
TACTGGATACCTATAAATTTTTTTGATCATACAATATGTTACACAATATATTTGGTTCATAGTAATGAAATCATAAAGTATTTGTCCTTTTGTGTCTGGCTTGCTTTGCTCAGCATAATGTCCTCCAGGTTCATCCATGTTGTCATATGCTTTACAACCTCAATTCTTCTTACAGCTGCACAATAGCCCATTTGTGTGAATAGACCGCAGTTTGTTTACCCCTTCTTCTGTTGATGGACATCTGGGTTGTTTCCAACTCCTCACAATCATGAATAGTGTCACTATGAATATCGGTGTTCAGATGTCTGTTCGTGTCATGGCTTTCAGTTCTTCTGGGTATATACATAATAGTGGTATTGCAGGGTCATATGGCAAGTCTATATTCAAATTCTTTAGGAACTGCCAAACAATCCTCCACACTGGCTGTACTGTTCTGTATTACCACCAACAGTGAATAAGTGTTCCTATTTCTCCACATCCTCTACAACACTTTTACTTCTTTGTCTTTTTAATAGTGGCCATTCTGATAGGTGAGAAATGATATCTCATTATAATTTTGATTTGCATTTCCCTAATCATTAGTGATGTTGAGCATTTCATGTGTTTTTTTGGTGATTTGTATTTCTTTTTTGGACAAATGTCTATTCAAGCCTTTTGCCCATTTTTTAATTGAGTCGTTTGTATTTTAATTGTTGAGTTATATCATCTCTTCATATATCCTGGATATTAAATCCTTATCAGATATGTAATTTCCAAATATTTTCTCCCATTGACTTTCTGGCCTTTTCAACCTTTTGACAAAGTCCCGTGAGATGCAAAAGTGTTTAATTTTGAGGAGGTCCCATTTATCTATTTTTTTCTTTTGTTGCACCTGCTTAGGATGTAAGGTCCAAGAAACCACCACCTACTACAATGTCTCAGAGATGTTTCCCTACATTTTCTTCTAGTAGTTTTATGGGTCTGGCTTTTATATTTAGGTCTGTGATCCATTTTGAGTTGATTCTAGTATAGGGAGTGGTTATAGATATCCAGCTTTCCTGGCACCATTTGTTGAAAAGACTGTTTTGTCCCATTAATATTAACTTGATAGATTTGTCAAAAACCAGTTGACTGTATAGGTAAAGGTTTACTTATGGGATCTCAATTCTATTCCACTGATTGATGTGTCTATCTTTATGCCAGTACCATACTATTTTGACCACTTTAGCATTGTAATATTTTTCAAGGTCAGGCAGTGAAATTCCCCCCATGTTGTCATCTTTTTCAGAATGTTTTTGGCTATTCAGGTACACTTTCCCTTCCAAATGAATTTGGTAATTGTGTTTTCTAATACTGTAAATTTAACTGTTGGGATTTTGATTGACATTATATTGAATGAATCAGTTTGGGTAAGATTGACATCTTCATGATATTTATTCTTCCAATCCAAGAACACGGAATGCTCTTCCATTTGTTTAGGTCCTTTTAAATTTCTCTTAGCATTGTTTTGTAGTTTTCTGCATATAGGTTCTGTACTTCTTTGGTTAAATTGATTCTTAGGTATTTGAGTCTTTTTGTTGCTATTGAAAATGTTATTTCTCCCCTGATTTCCTCCTCAGATTGTTCAGTACTAGTATACAAAAACATTACTGATTTTTCTGCGTTAATCTTGTATCCTGCCACTTTGCTGAACTCATTTATTACCTCAAGTAGCTTTGTTGTAGATGCTTCAAGATTTTCAAAGGACAGGATCATGTCATCCTCAAACAGTGAGAGTTTTACTTTCTTTACTTCCTCATTCCCCATCTTAGAGGGAAAGCGTTCAGCCTTTCTCCATTGAGTTTGATGTTGGCTGTGGTCTTTTCATATATGTCTTTTATCATATTGAGGAATTTTTCCTCAATATGACCCACTTGGTCATGGTGTATGATTCATTTGATGTGTTGTTGAATAGGATTAGCAAATATTTTATTGAGGATTTTAGCATCCTTGTACATTAGAGATTTTGATCTGCAATTTTCTTTCTTGTGGCATCTTAGTTTGGCTTTGGTATTAGGGTAATGTTGGCATAATAGAATGAGTTAGGCATTATTCCTTCTACGTCTATATTTCAGAAAAGATTAAGCAGGATTGGTGTTAGTTCTTTCTGGAATGTTTGGCAGAATTCTGGTCCTGGGTTCTTCCTAGTTGGGGAGATTTGATGACTGACTCTATATCTTTATTTGTGATTGTTCTGTTGAGTTCATCAATTTCTTCTTTCATCGATGTAGGCTGCTTGTGTGTTTCTAGGAATTTGTCCATTTCCTCTAAATTATCCTTCTTGTTGGCATGTAATTTTTCAAAGTATCCTTTTATGATACTCTTTATTTCAGTGGGATCAGTGGTGACACCCCCAGCTCATTTCTTGTTTTGTGTTTGCATCTTTCCTCTTTTTTTCTTTGTTAGTCTAGATAAGGGATTGTCAATTTTACTGATCATCTCGAAGAACCATATTTTGATTTGTTTATTTTTTCTTGTGCTTTCAAGGTTTTATATTTCATTTAGTTCTGCTATAATCTTTGTTATTTCCATCTTTCTGCTTCCTTTGGGGTAAGTTTGTTGTTCTTTTTTAATTCATCCAGGTGTGAAGTTAGGTCTTTGATTTTAGCACTTTCTTCTTTTTTGATATATACATTTATGGCTATGAATTTCCCTCTCAGTACAGCTTTTGCTGCATCCCTTAGGTTTGGATATGTTGTGTTGTCATTTTCATTGTTTTAAGGTAGTTACTGATTTTTTTTTTTAATTTCCTCCTTGACCCACTGTTTGGCAAAGAGTGTGTTGTTTAACTTCCTTATCTTTGTGCCTAATCTGTTTCTCTGCCAAAAACTGATTTCCAGCTTCATTCTATTGTCAGAGAAATTACTTTGCAATAATTTCAATATTTCTGAATTCATTGAGAATTTTTCTGTGGTCTAGCATGTGGTCTATCTTGGAGACTGATCCATGTGAACTCAAGAAGAATGTATCTCTCGCTGTACTTAGGTGTAGTGTTCTATATATGTCTATTAGGTCCAGATCCTCTAATGTATTATTCAGAGTCTTTGTTTCTTTTTTGATTACCTGTTCATATGTGCTGTCTAATGGTGATAATGGTGTATACAAATCCCCTAGTATAATTGTAGAGGCATGTATTTCTCCATATAGTTTTTCCAATGTTTGTGTCATGTATTTTTAGGCACATTGCTTAGGTGCATAAATGTTTATGATTGTTCTTTCTTCTTGAAAGATTACTCATTTTACTAATATATAGTGTCCATCTTTGTCTCTTACAATATTTTGGCATTTAAAGTCTATTTTGTCTGATATTACTCTAGCTACTCCTGCCCTTCTTTGGTTATTGTTTGCTTATAAGATTGTTTTCCAGCCATTCACTTTCAGCCTCCTTGAATCCCTGGGTCTAAGGTTGGTTTCTTGTAGACAGAATATAAATGGGTCATATTTCCTTATCTATTCTGCCAATCTGTGTCTCTGGAGTGGTGAGTTTAATCCATTAATATTCAGTGTTATTACTCCCAAGGAATTACTTAAAATAGCCATATTTTCTGTGGGTTTATGTATGTCATATGCTGTTTTTATTTTCTTTTTGTGTTTTGAGTTGTTCTTACACTCTCCTCCAACTCTCTTCTGATTTTTCCTTTCAACCTACAGAACTCCCTTTAGTATTTCTTGAAGGGCATGTTTCTTATTGGCATACTCTCTTAATTTCTGTTTATCTTTAAATATTTTGAACTCTCAATCATTTTTGAATACCAACTTTGCTGGATAGAGAAGTCTTGGCAGGAAGTTTTTTTTCTTTTAGTACCTTAACTGTGTCATTCCACTGCCTTCTTGCCTCTATGATTTCAGATGAGAAATCAGCATTTAATCTTATTGAGCTTCCTTGTATGTGATGGTTCTCTTTTCTCTTGCTGC
>JAQZBX010072393.1:0-15088 GCA_029593785.1 Cabassous unicinctus | reverse complement strand
TCAGAATGGCCGCTATTAAAAAGACAGAGAACTACAAGTGTTGGAGAGGATGTGGAGAGGTAGGAACACTTCTTCACTGTTGGTGGGAATGCAGAATGGTACAGCCACTGTGGAGGACTGTTTGGCAGTTACTAAAGAAGTTGAATATAGACTTGCCACGTGACCCTGCAATACCACTACTGGGTATATACCCAGAAGAACTGAGAGCAGTAACACGAACAGTCATCTGCACACCGATGTGCATAGCAACATTATTCACCATTGCCAAAAGTTGGAAACAACCCAGGTGTCCATCAACAGACGAATGGATAAATAACCTGTGGTTTATTCACACGATGGAATATTATGCAGCTGTAAGAAGAAATGAAGTCGTAAAGCATATGGCAACATGGATGAACCTGGAGGACATTATGCTGAGTGAAGCAAGCCAGACACAAAAGGACAAATACTGTATGAATGCGTTACTATGAACCAAATATATTGTGTAACATATTGTTAGATTCAAAAAAAAATTTATATGTATCTAGTATATTTAATTGAGAAATGTATATATTTATTCATCTGTGTTTACTTTTTAGGTTTTAATTGTTCATATTTTCAACTATTAAATGCACAAAATAAAGATAAAAATAAAATAAAATAAATAATAAATGTCCTATCACTGTACACTCACTGGTGACCCCGAGTGTCATAACTGGGAGGTGGCTGGATGGCAGTGGGGACGCCCCCTCCCCATAATTCCCCCGGGGTGGTCGTCCTGGAGAAGAGTTCGTCCTTCTGAGCTATAAATGGCAGCCTCCAGCCACCTTGTGCCCCAGGCCACACAGCCCAGACAGCTGGGCCAGAGACCCCAGGGGCCGGGAACCCCGGGTGCCCTCCCAGCCCCTGGCCAGAGCTCCTGGGGGGTGCTTGGGGCACGCACACAGAGGGGGGCTTCATCCAGCCCCACGGTGGCAGAGCAGGGGCCACCAAGACCCCTGGCCCTGGTGGAGGACACAGCTCTGCTTTAAATCCATGTCTAGCCCCCTTCTCCCTCCTCAGCCTCAGATTCCACCTCGGGGAGAGAGCGCCCTAAGCAAGAGGCCATTCCAGGGACAAGGCTCTGCCCTAGAAGGCCACGGAGAGAGCCGGCACCTCCTGCTGGAGAGATCCCTTTCCCAAGACCGTGTTCTCAGGCCTGGAATTAGACACACCACCTGCGTGAGCTGGTGCCAGGGTCTCTGGGGGCAGGGCAGGGTCGGGTCCCAGCTGGGCCACCCTGGCCTCAGTTTCCCTGTCTGTAAGATGGGGAGGGGCTGCTAGCCATGGCCAACTTCTAGAGCCTCAGTTTGAGCTGCCTCATCTGGCTGACCGTGGGCCAGCTGTGTGCCATTGTGGTCAAGCCTCAACTTCCCCGTCTGTAAAATGGGAATAAAAGCAAGCCCCTATCTCCCAGGGCTTGGGGGCGCTGAGACTCTGCAAATGAAGGGCTCAGCTCGGTAGGTGCCTCTTTTTTATCCATCTCAGGTCTTCACTGACATTCTCTGAGATGCAACTATTATGCTCTCCTTTTATCCCCAAGGGAAACAGATCTTCACAGCCAGGATGAGAGAGGGGATGGAGACCAGCAATGGGGATGGGTCTGAGCTGGGGAGAAACCAATGTGAGTGAGAGAGAGGTTCCAGAACATTCTGTTTGCTTCTTTTTCAGACCCCATGCCAATGGGGGTGAAGTTCTCAGAGCGACAAAGAAGAGGGAGCTTGTTTGGGGGGGCGGGGCAGCAAAGGAGCAGGGTGGGGGGCAAGGGGAGGTAGGTATTCTGCATCTTGATCTGACCCCCATGTTCCCCACCTCAGGGGCGCTGGCTGCTGCCCAGGCCTGGAGCCCCTCCTCCTGCAGCCTTGGCAGGAAACGAAGCCCACCCTCCACTCACCCACCGGGGAAGCCCACCGCCTTGATGCCAGGGCCCAGGGCTCTGTCTGGGCATCCAAGAAGGCTTCCTGGAGGAGGGGCCATCTGACGTGGGCTTTGAGGAATGAATAGAAGTTTCCTAGGCAGTGAGGTGGGGGGGGGGCTTCCAGTTTTATTTAACAAGCATTTTCTGATCTCCTCTGGGCCCGATTCTGAGGGGCCCACAGACGAGTCTGAAGCCCTGGGCCCCAAAGCAGCTCACGGCCCAATAAGGATGAGCAAATGACTGTAACAGCAGTAATAGCTCCCACGTAGCGCGCGCTGCTAGGACTCGGCACACGGGGGCGCTGTGCGTTTGTTGAGTGAATGAGTGAGTGAAGAAACCTGTCTGAATTCAGCTCTCCCTGCCTGTGAGAGCTGCAGAAGAGGGGGCTGCTTGGGCGAAAGGATGGAGGTGGGAAAAGCAGCCCCGAGGGAGGCAGCAGGAGGCGTCCGAGGGTGGGGAGAGTTTTGGGAAGCGGCGGGCGGGAGTCCTGAGCATGAAGCTGGGGAGCTGGGGCCGGCCACCGGGGGTGCTGGGGAGCCAGTGCAGGGCCTGGAGCAAGGGGGCGAGGGTATGCATTCTAAGGAGGGCATCAGGGGGCTGAGCGGCTGCCTTTGGCCTCCGAGAGTTTCCAAGAGACGCCCTGATCAATCGATTGATTGGCTTCCTGGCCCTTGTGGAAGCCACGGGGGAGCGGGGGAGATGGAGCTAGAGAGAGAGAGAGACAGAGACACAGAGAGATGGTGAGAGATAGAAAGAGCCCAAGAGACAAATACCAAGAGACCCGTTAGAAAGAGGTGGGAGAAATCCAAGAAGGCTTCCTGGAGGCTGGGGCAGGGTTAAGCCTGACTGTAGACCCCCAATCTCTGGAGGCAAGACCCAGAGGGAAGAGAAGGGAGGGCTTCTCCATGCCCCTATTCTGCTCCCACCCACAGGCCCTCTTCAGCTCTCCCAACAGCAGAAGGGGAAACTGAGGCCGCCGATGCATCCGCCCGCAGGCCTGGCCACTGTGGGTTCTCCGGGGCCAGCCCTGCACCTACCTACCCACACAGGAGGGCCTGTGTCACCAGGTGAAAAATGGAAACGGTTCGGATCTTTCTTTCTCCCTTTTTTTTTTTCCCTTTAAGAAAGTCCTAGGCCCAAATAAGGCGAGGCTGCAGGGAGGCAGTGAGCTGGCCTGGCCAAGTCCTCCTGAGCGAGCGAGTGGCGGCTGGCCCAGGCGGCCCAGCTTGGGCCTCCTCCAAGCCTCGCCTGGCAGCGGGGCGGGCACACCCCGGAGGTTTAAAGGACCGGGCCCCCGCCCGCGGGCTGCACACTCGGTCCCTGTAGCAGCCTCAGCCCCAGCCGAGGCTCCCCTCGCCGTCACGCAGCCATGGAGGCCATCAAGAAGAAGATGCAGATGCTCAAGCTGGACAAGGAGAACGCCATCGACAGAGCGGAGCAGGCCGAGGCGGACAAGAAAGCCGCCGAGGACAAGTGCAAGCAGGTGAGGGCCATGCTGGGCCGCGCCGGGGCCGCCCAGCACCCTCTCTGTGCTGGCTACAGGGCTGAGGAAGGCGGGGCTCTGGGGATGGGGGGTGGGGGAGACGCGGAGGCCCCGGGGACTGGGGCAGGGGTGTGCCAACAGAGAGGGGGCCGTTCCTTCCCTAGAGGGGGTCCCTGGGCTCGGAGGGGATGGGGCGGCAGGACCGACCCCCACTGGGGCCAGTTGGTGCAAAGTGTGAGTGGGAGAGAAGGGCAAGCGCGAGGAGTGTGTGAGAAAGGAAGGGGTGTTTGTGCATGCTGGGGGTGTGTGTGCAAGCACTCGTGTGTGTCGGGATGAGGCGGTCAGCCTGGGATGTGTGTACTGCATGTGTGTGAATGTGGACATAGAAGTGTGTCTGTGTGTGAGTCAGGGTGAGGGTGGCAGTGTGTGTCTGTGTGTGAGTCAGGGTGAGGGTGGCAGTGTGTGCCTGTGTGCCGGAAGCTCCTGGGTCCGAGTGTGAGCTGCGGGCCCCCATCCGTGACACTGCCACACTCGCTGCCCAGGAGGGCGCCCGGGTGTGGGTGTGGGGGCCTGGGGGGAGAGCCAGAGCACCTCTGTGCATCTCTGCCAGCCCGAGGGGGGAGGCGGGGTGCCGTGGCAGACAGAGGGCAGGGGGTCGGATCCAAGCTGGCCCAGGAGCCTCCCCAGACCTGGACCCAGCGCTTCAGGGTGAGATTCTCGGGGTCCCTGGCAGTAGGGGCACCCCTGGGAGCTAACGGAGGGGCAGTGGGTCTGGGTGGCCGGGAGGAGGGCTCGGGGAGGCTTGGTCCTGCCCAGCAGGGGCCAGGCTGGCCGGCAGGTCAAAGCACAGGCTGAGCCAAGAGGGGCCCGTTCCCATGGCAGCCCCCGCGCTGGGCGCCCGGGAACAAGCGGCCTTCCCTCTCTGTGCTGCCATGGTCACATGGGTGAGCAGGGACAGGAAGGAGTCGCTGCCTCTCTCGCGGGGCCCTGGGGGGCTAAAGGTGGCTGTGCAGGTGGAGCCCTTGGCGGGGCGCCGGGCACAGAGTAAGCACTCAATAAATGCAACATTATTTCCTGCCCCTCCCGACTTCCCCTTTGGATCTCCCCTCCCGCTGCAAGTCCCGGGTTCCCCTGAGCGACTGTGACACATTCACTTCACCCAGCCCCACCTCTCCCCTCCCTGGGCCCCTCCCGGGCAAACACAGACGCTCATCCTGGGCTGGGCACTGGGCTGCCGGCTTTCCACTCATTTAGACCTCACCAAGAAGGGCTCGGCCAGGGATTCAGGGAAAACCATGTTGGTGGCTCTAATTTTCGCTAAGGTGTGAGTGGCTGCTATGGCTTATTCTTCCAAGGCAGCCACAAGTTCTAAAGGGAAGCTTCCTCAAAAACCTCCAGCCAGCTGCGTCGCCAAGGAGGTGGAGGACATCCTCTGACCTCCAGGTGGATTTTATTCTGCCCCCCACCCCCACCCCTTGTCACAAACCAGCCAGCTGGGATGGGCTCAAATCCGGGCTGCATTCTCTGACAGCTTTGAGACTCAGGGCATTTTGCTGACCCTCTCTATGCCCTTGGCTTTCTGTATCTGGGAAGTGGGGGCAAATAGTGCCTTCTGATGGAACCTAAGACCCCAGAAATCCAAAGCAGAAGCCAGAGTCTCCTGGGGCTGGAGGGAAACGAGGCAGTAGGTAGCCAGGGACTCGACTTACCCTGAGTGCCTTACACTGCAAGAAGCTAGATAGCACGGGTCTGGAGGGGGGCCCTGCAGTGAAGTCCCCATTCCGGACCCTTCCTGTGCCTTGTGGGAATGGGGTGGGGTGTCCAGCCCTCCCACTTCCTGCCCTCACCCCTCCCAGGCCACTGATGTCCGCTGCAGCCGGCCTTTGACCCCGCATCCTGCCTCGGCCGTGCCAGAAAACCCCATTTGCAGGAACTAAAGTTTGCAATCCATCCCTCCTGGTCGTTTGACAGATGGGGAAACCGAGGCCCAAAGGACAGTGACTTGCCGGAGACCTCGCAGAGGCAGGGCAAGGCTCTGCCTAACTGCACACGCCCTGACCGTGGAATAGGGACAGAAAGGAAAGGGATCCCATTCATGTTGGTCTTATTTACTTTTCATACCTGTCCTCCTTCCAGTGAAATATTTGGAGTAGTGTCACTGATTCACTCCACAAACTCCCCCTGGTATTGCGCCGTGAGCCCCAGGCCAGGCGACGACTTCAGCCCCCAAGCCCAGCCCCCAAGGAGCGCCCAGGCTGGGGTAGACAGGGGCAGATGCAGTCACCCCCAGCCTCAGGGGTCAAGGCTGGACTGGGAGGGATGGGGGTTGTGGGAGCCCCACAGCATTGGTGAGGGCAGAGGACATTGGAGCTGGGGTTTCGAGGGATCAATAGGAGTCCGCCAGCAGAGATGGGAGGAGGGTGTGCAAAACCATGGACACAGCAAGGCACCAACTTTGGAGTCAGTTGCTGAGGGTTCAAATCTCCGATCTGAATAGCCTTGGGCAGGCCCCTTCCCTTTTGGGGGCTCAGCTGACCCTTCTGTAACATGGAGGTTCGGCAAAATGGTATTTGGAACGTGCCCAGCACATTCTAAATGCTTGACAGCCCTCTGCCCACCCCCTCCAAGTCCCCGACCCGTTCTTGACCAAACATTCCTAGAACAATGTCTTCGAAACCCCAGACCCTCTTTATGCCTTGATGCTGTAAAATTTGCTCTCGTTCTTACGTGTTACGAGAGCACTGCATAGGGCTAAATGCCACAGCCCCACAGATCTGAGAGGAAGGCGGGGGAATACCGGGTGAGGGCTGGCCTGTGGTGTGGTTTTGAAGGAAACGGGCTCATTTTCCCAGTCAAGGCGGAAATTCAAAAGCAGCTGCTGCGGAGCTCAGAGACCGTAGAGCCAGAGGAGGAAACTGAGGCCAAAAAAGGGGACAGCGGTCATACGGCCGGGCTTAGAGTCAGGCTTCCAGGCTCCCCAGCCGGAAGTCAAGGTCCCCTACTGCCCGTGGACAGCCCTGGGCCTCTGGACTGAGCAGCTCTCCTTGGCAGGATGCCCGACTTCAGCAGAAGCCCCCCAGCTCGGCTGCCACCTCCCCACGCCCTCAGACCACCCACCTCCCCACTTCTCGAGCTCCCTGGCAGTTCCAGAGATGGAAGTCTGGGGCAGTGGCCCTTGTAAGAATCTACCCTGGGGTACTCAAGCCCTCTCACAGCGCATGGAACATTTCTGCAAAGCATCTCGGGGAGCCCCATCACCCAGATCCACAGCTGGTCTAGAAGCCGTGGGCACAGCGGCATCTGTGACCTGCCTTCTCTGGGAAGGGAGAAAAGAGAAGCAAGTCTGGGAGGAAGGCAGGAAGGCAGACCCTAGGGGAGGGATGGGGCCAGGGGCTAATTGTCAGAAAACCTGGGTTCAAATCCCATGCTGTGTGACCTGGGGAAAGCAGCTCCACCTCTCTGGGCGTCCTGCTATGAGCTGGGAATAGGAGACTGGCGCAGTGGGGAGTGGGTCTCAGCAGGGGCTGCCTGCCCACCCTGGCGCATGAGTGAGCACAGAAGCCTTGTTTGTGGGACCAGGGGCCACACTGCTCTAGCTCCCCCAACCAGGGGATGGCAGGTAGGGGGTGATGACAGATGGAGGGGGTCTGAGCTCCTCAAATGGGGGTGGATTGGGAGGGACAGACCCTCCAAATAAGCAGAGAGGGCTGAAGATTGGGAGCAGGGAGGGGACATTTTCATTAAAAACAAATCCAGAGCAAATGTGCAAGAATCTAAAGGTTTAAACGAAGAATTTAAACGATATTTACATGAAGGATTTTGAATGAGCCTTCAAAGAAAGTAATCTTTGAAGGATGGGCCTCTCCTAGCCAAGTCCCCAATGTCCAGGAGTTGGAGGGGCTCTGAGTCCCCCAGCCCTTTGGAGTATTTTGGTGAGACAGTCTGAGAATCAAACTGCCTTGGGCAATGGGGAGCTATGGGAGGTTCTAGGCAGGGGAAGGACAGAGATAGAAAGTTTAATTCTGCTCCCCACACACACATACACACCCTGGCAGCTCCTTGGAAAGTTTCTTTGGCCGTGGGTGTCACGGGGGCAGAACTAAAAGGGGGCTAGGCTGGGGGTCCAGGCTTAACCCGGCCTGAAAGTGGGACGCAAAATTGAAAGTGTGTGTGACCGGGAAACGCGTCAGGACTTCCACTGTTCTCCCCAAAGCAGAAATGGATTCCGCCAGGTATGGGGGACCCCAAAAAGGGTAAAACCCCGTCTCCAGCCCAGAGCAGAGGGGAGGACGGGCTCTGCGAGGGCCACACCAACACGTAGCATTTATGGAGTGATGCATGCCCATGCTAACCCTACTCTACAGATGAGGAAACTGAGGCCCAGCGCGCGCGAGAGACAGGGGGCTCTGGTGGATGGGGAGGGCGCCCCCAGGCTGACGCGCGTCCCCGTCTGTCCCCAGGTGGAGGAGGAGCTGACACACCTCCAGAAGAAGCTGGAGGGGACTGAGGATGAGCTGGACAAGTCCTCGTCGGAGCTGAAGGACGCGCAGGAGAAGCTGGAGCTGGCGGAGAAGAAAGCCTCCGACGTACGTGCGCGCCCTCGGGGGGCGAGGGAGAGGAGGCGAGGAGGGGGGCCGGAGGAAGAGGAGGAGGAGGCGGCGCCTGCAGGCCTTTCTCCAAATAAGTCCCGAAAAGGGGCCGGGAGCCGGCGGCCAGCGGTGGCGACGTCAGGGTCCGGCCCCCGCGGCGCTGACGTCGGGCCCGGGCCTCGCTGACCTCATCGGCCCCGCGGGCGGCCGGGGCCGGGGCCGGGGCGGGCCGGGGGCGGGGAGCGGCGCTCGGGGGCCCCGGGGCGCGGCCGCGCAGCCAGAGAGCCCTTGCCCAGCGCCCGCCGCGTGCGCCCGCCGCGCCCCCCGCGCCATGGCCGGCCTCAACTCCCTGGAGGCGGTGAAGCGCAAGATCCAGGCCCTGCAGCAGCAGGCGGACGAGGCGGAGGAGCGCGCGCAGGGCCTGCAGCGCGAGCTGGACGGCGAGCGCGAGCGGCGCGAGAAAGTGAGAGCCCCCCGCCGCGCCCCGCATCGCCGCGGCCTCCTCCCTGCAGCGCGCGGGCCGCCGCCTGCGCGCCCTGGTCCCGGGCGGGCGGGCAGTGGGGGTGGGGGAGCACGGAGCCGGGAGGGTGGAGGGCTTGGGGCCGCGATCCCGGGGTGGGGGGCCCGACTCGGGCTGGGCGCGCAGGGCTCCCCCTCCCCCGATGGCCCTGGGGACGGGCGCGGGGGTGGCATCGGGGGGCGCTCTCCAGTGTCTGGGGCGGCGGGGTGCCGGATGGGGGTCGTCTGACTTTCTCGCCCCTTCCGCGGCCCCCCCGGCTCCCGCTGGACTCGCCCAGCCTGTCCCCGGGGCGCGGCGGCGGCGACGTGTCTCCTCCGGGCGGGGCGGAAGTTCTTGCCCTCCCCAGCCGGGCCCTGCGGGAACCAGGGCCGGGGGTCCCCGCTTTTCTCCTGAAAGCCTGGGGAACGTTAGCAGGGCCCTGCCTCGGGGCTCGTTGGAGCGCCTACTGTTTGCCTCCGCCGCGCATCGAGGGGCCTGGGAGAGAATGAGGAGGGCGCCGTGCCCCCCTCCCCATCCCCCCACGGTCCCTGGGGCCGGGGACAGAGCTGGATTCCAGTCCCATCTGGCACCGCTTGGCACCCTCTTGGAGCTTGTGTGCCCCTCTGTAAAGTAGGGGTGACCACAGGCCTCCCCTAGCGGGCTTTTGCCCCCCCCCCCCAGGAGTAAAAGCTCCCGGCATCTGGCAAACAGTAGGTGCTCAATGTTTCCTCTTACCCCTGGAAAAGCTCACAAGCCAGTGGGGGGGCTGCTGAGGTGTTAGTGCTACAGGGGTTTTCTATGCTCCCTTGTGGCAGCAGCCGTGAGCCGCCCCCCCCATGGGGGACAGGGGAGGTTTCAAAATGGAGGGTCTCGAAGAAATGGGAGTTGCTGGGACGAGGGACTGGGTGTGTCCAGGCTCAGAGACAAGAAAGATGGGGGGTTGGAAGCCCTGCGTCCTGAGAAGCTGCAGTGTTGGGGCTCCAGATGGGAGCCCCAGAAACGGGGGGGGGGACACCCAGCCAGGTAGGTTTGGGGGTATGTGTCCCAAGTTTTCTTTTTTTTTTTTTTTTTAAGGAGGTACCGGGAATTGAACCCGGGACCTCACACATGGGAAGCAGGCGCTCAACCACTGAGCTACACCCGCTCCCCCGTCCCAAGTTCTTGACCAGCAAACCCAGGCCAGGGTTCCGCTTTCCAAGCCCGCTTCAGCCTCGGCCTCTGCAGAGGCGCTGGGTGGTGCCAGGGCCGCTCTGGCGTGCAGTGGCCTCAGAAAACCCGGAGCAAGCCTCCAACAGTAGCTGCTTTGGCCTCTTTCACGCACGGAATCAGGGGAACCCTCTCTCTGATCTCCTTCCAAGTCATCTCGCTGGAGGACAATTCCTTCTGCTTAAAAATGGCCTTCGGGGTGTGAGCCAACACTTAAGGAATGGGACAGTCCAGTTGGGAGGAGAAGTGTTTTTGGAAAGTTCAGGACTTCTGAAAAACCTTCACTTTATAGTGCATGCTTCTCTCGCTCGGGGAGAGGGAAAGCTGGAGGATGGTTCCTAGGCAGAGGCACTGAGCTCAGAGAGGCAGAGGAAAAAACCCTCTCTCTCTCTCTCTCAGCCGCTGGCAGAGAAAACTCCAAGAGCTGGCGTGGGGCCGACTCCTGGGTCTGCTCCCGACAGCTGGTTTCATTTAGATTTTTGTGTGATTAACCGACCTCTTCCTCTTCCATTGCCACATGTATCTAGCAAGGCTCTTTTACCTTATAAGGGAAATCCTTTGTAGAGTGTAGAAGGCTTTGATTGCAGGAAGGGGTGGAACCCAAAATGACTAGCAGTGACTAGCAGTTTTTCAAAAATACGTATATATATATGAACGTACGTCTATGTACCCCTACAAAAATGTGTACGTATATATGAATGTACACATATATAAATAGCCGTAGAGCGCCTCCTACTTCAGGTGGTTGAAAATGAGCCCAAAGCACATTTGCCAGGATTCAGTTTCCCACAGAAGGGACGGCTCCCTTTTCTTTCTTTCTTTCTTTTTTTAAGAACTCACAAATCAAGCTCCTCAGTGCCTGAGCTTAAAATCAGCCCCTTCGCTGCTAACGGGCATATGGCGTTTCTGAAAATGTCCTGGAACGAGACAGAAGTGCTGGTTGCACAGCTTGTTGAATGTACCTAAAAAACCTCGGAGGGAAAAATCCATTCCTGCTCCAGTTGCCCAAGATGGGAGGGACAAGTTAGGGTTCACACAGCTAAAAAGGAAAAAAAGGCACCCACAGATTGGAAGGAGCTGGTGACATTGTTTTTCTTTTTTTGTGACATTTCTTAAAACAGTTGCTTTTTGTGGATCTTCCAAATGGATGTCTCGGTGGAATTTGCCATCCGAAACGCCTAAGGAGGACTCCCCTGTGTCTCCCTCTGGGGCTGAGAAATTTCCAGATTCTGCAGCTATTTTTCAGCTGCTCTGGCCTCTGTAATAGATACAAGGGGTTTTCTTTTTGTTTTTGTTTTTTTTTTTCGTAAATAAACTCAGGGGCTTCCCCAATTCAGAGATTCTTCCTTTGCCCCGATGGGACGCTCATGTGGGCCTCTGCTTTCCCCCACTTGACCAACACTCAATGTTCCTTCCTAATAGTGAGCATCCCTGGATAAACCTGCCTCTGCAGGAATCGGGGTGCAGGCTCGGAAAGGGAAGTCCCCTGGGCCGGGACGGCCACACCCCACTCCTCAGCAGCCCCCCGTGGGCTGCTGAAGTAAGCAAGCGTGGCGGTGGAGACGCTGGGCGAGGCCAAGCAGGCGCCCAGGGCCACACGGCTTGCTAAGTGGCAGAGCCAGCCGGGAGGATTCTTTGTGCATTCTCTCTCCAGCAAGGGAGCGAATTCCTCACCCTCTGGCTTCCTGGGTGGGCTTTGGGGGGGGTAGAGGGGGAGCGTGTTTGCCAAGGCGAGGGCATGGTGGGGGCCTCCTGCTGTCCTCCCTGCCCCCCCTTAACCTGGCTGCACCTCTGACCTCCCCAGGCCGAGGGCGACGTGGCAGCTCTCAACCGCCGCATCCAGCTGGTTGAGGAGGAGCTGGATCGGGCCCAGGAGCGGCTGACCACGGCCCTGCAGAAGCTGGAGGAGGCCGAAAAGGCTGCGGACGAGAGCGAGAGGTGAGGACGCCGCGAGGCGGCCCCGGGGATGGGACCGCTGACCCTGCCGGGCTGCAGTGACGGCAGAGAAGCCGGGACGGGCATGCACAGCTGTCCACCAGCGTGCTGTCAGCCGCCCCGCGGCGTGTGCAGATGTTTTATTATTACTGCAACTACGCAGGCAAAGCGCTCACAGGCAGGTTCTTCCGCGAGCCCCCGTGGCCAGTTTGCAGAGCACGCCGAAGGCGCCGGGGCCATGCTGGGTACTTATCAGTGTCCGGCGTGATGTGAGCAAGGAGGGACGTGATCCCTGGGAGCAGGCCACTGTCCTGAGGCAGGGCACCCATCCTCCAGGGACAAAGGCGAACCTACCGATGCCCTGCATTCGTGCCTGCCGTGGGGTCTTCCGGATCGTTCCCTGGCAGGTGCTGGCACAGGCGCCGAAGGACCGAGGGTAGATTGGGTAATTCACAGAAGCAGAGGTCTCTGTGTGCTGGTAAAAGGCTCCTTGTGTATAAGCACCCCCCCCCCCGCTACGGGATTCCGTTCTGATGGTGCCGCCGTGCCCATAGAAGGGACCATAAAAACCAAGGAGGGGAGCAGAGCTGGCCTTTGCAGGGTCTCCTGTGGGAAACTCCTCCGACCCCAGCACAGACTTCGCCGCGGCCACTTACTCAGGGGAGACGGTGGCAGCTGGGGCAGCCCCCTGGGGAAGCCGAGGGATCCGGTTGCCTGTGGCGTGGACTAGCGGCCGCCCACGTCCTCGATCAGACCGGCCTGGCCGGAGGCCTCGCTCTGAGGACCTCTCCCAGGGGCCAGCTGGAAAGGCCACGTGCTTGTTTGCATAACGTCACCAGGGCGCTTGCTGGAGACTGCGGGGTTTCCGTAGGAAGAATTCTAGACTTGCAGCTGGACTTAGGTTCACGCCGCTTCCCCTGCGGCCTCCTGCCTAGCCTACGTCATGGTCAGCCAGCTGAGCTGCAGAAGGTTCTCCCCAGCTGTCCCAGAGCCGATGTATCCACTTCCATTCAGGCTCTCCCCATCCCTCACCTGGTTGGTCCCTGCCTCTACCTGGTCTCCCCACCACCGTCCATCCACCATTCTGGCTGCCCCTCATGCCCATCGGTCAGGACGGCCCCTGCCTGTGGTCCAGCTGCCCCAAGCTCCCTGCCACCTCCCAAGTGGATTTGTCCTTTCGTGCCTCGGGGGCTTCTTGTGCAGTTCTTTCTCATTTCCAAATCCCCCTTTCCCCTCCTTGTTCACTTGGGAGGCTCTCTTCTTACCCTTGGATGCCTAGCAGAAATGCCACCTCTTCCAGGAAGCCTTCCATGACCACCCCAGTCTTCCCACGGCCCTCTGGTCACATTGTGGGAACTGCTAGCTTATGAGCCGGCCTTGTCACTGGTTCCTGGGAGCAGCCTCTGGAGGCAGAGCCCCTGGGCTCAAGTCCCAGCTCTACCCCTCACCATGTAAATAAACTCAAGTTGCTGGACCGCCTCGGTTCCTTCGTCTGTGAAATGGGTTTCAGGTCCCGGTGCCTGGCAGTCAGCGACCGGGAAGCGGGTGCAAGTGGCTCTCGGTCCGTGGGCGTCTCTGGGGCCTGGCGCTCGGGAGGCAGCTTCAGATGAGCCGACAGGGGGGTGGGGGAGGGTATGGCGGTAATGGCGCGCTTGCTCCTTGCAGAGGAATGAAGGTGATAGAGAACCGGGCCATGAAAGATGAGGAGAAGATGGAGATCCAGGAGATGCAGCTCAAAGAGGCTAAACACATTGCCGAGGAGGCTGACCGCAAATACGAAGAGGTGAGTGGGGCGGGCAGATGGTGGCCGCAGGAAGCAGGGAGGAAGTGGGGCTGCTGACAGATAGCGAGGCCCCGGGGGCCACTTCAAGTAAGCTCTTGGTTAAGTCAGCTGTCCTTCGGTGTCCACATCTGTTTTTCCAGAGACCGCCGTGAGGCTAGAAAACCGTATCTCCCGCATCGTTAAAAATAAAAAAAAGTCTAAGGGAATCCTGTGGCGTTTGTCTGACTCGGTGGGAAACCCACGGATCGGGTCGGCCCGTCTGACAACGGGATGTTTGGGCAGCGTGGCTAAAATAGAGCATCGCGGCTCCCCTGCTGTGTCTCTGCAGCCCGTGAAAGCCCAATCCCTGTTCCGCCGGCTTCCGTGGCTCGGCTCTTCCCCCGGCTCGGGATGCCTGAGAGGAGAACCTTTAGGTTTTGCTCCAGGTTTTGCTCCTGATGTGAGCTGGAGAACCAGGAGAAAGCCTCCCACGGCAGGGGGCCTGGACGTGGCGCTGCTGGCTGCACCGGGGTGGGGGTGGGGGGGCCTTTAAGGGAGGGCGTCCTGCTCTGCCTGGGTGTTGGAGATGGGCCTCAGTGGCACCCTTGTGTCTCCGCAGGTAGCTCGTAAGTTGGTGATTCTGGAGGGCGAGCTGGAGAGAGCCGAGGAGCGTGCAGAGGTGTCTGAACTGTAAGTGGCCCAGGAGGACGGTGTGGGGCGCTGCTCTGCCTGTGGGGGGTGGGTTGTGTTGGGAGTTAACGGGCGCCTGGGGCTCACTGCTCAGCACCCCCTCAGAGCCTCCAGGGGTGACTCAGAAAAACGGCGCCTGTTTGCGCTCACCGCCGTGGGAAGGGTGACCCACGTGGGAAGTGGTCTGAGGGAACCCCAGAAGTCCCGTTTTCCCAGAACAGACCTCTCAGGGGGGCCGCGGCCTGTGGAAGGCGGCTTTGCCCTAGCAGTCTTGAAATGCTTTGCTCCTGATGTCATTTTCGGCTGTGACACATTTCCCGGGTGAAAGGTGAAAAGCTTGTGCAGAATCCGGGCAAGCTTCAGAAACATAAAATCCCACGCCCCACCACCACCACCGGGAGAGGGTGTGGCTCAGTGGTTGAGTGCCTGCCTCCCACGTACGAGGTCCCGGGTTCGATCCCCGGTATCTCCTAAAAAAGAAACCCCACCCCTGCCGCTGCCCGCCTTCGGCCTCGGATGAGGACTCCTGCTTTCCTGAGTGGCCGGCATAGGCTCTGTTTGGTGTCCCCTCCGGCCCCCTGCTCTCGACCCCATTCTTCCACCTTCTGGAGCTGGCCTCCTCCATCATCAATTTCACGAGGCCACACTGCCCGCCTTTGGCAGAAGCCCAGGCGTGCTTTCCAAACCCTCCAAATACCCCGAGGCCGGCCGCGCCTTTGCCTGGTATGACAGCCTTGCGATAAGCAAAAGCCACTCAACACTTGTCACCACATTCCTGCCAGGGTGGCCCCCCGCGGGCAGCGTGGGTTTCCTCCTTCTCCAAGTTCTGGGATCAGACACAAAAACTCCTTTGTCTTTATGTAGAAAATGTGGTGACCTGGAAGAGGAACTGAAGAATGTCACCAACAATCTCAAGTCGCTCGAGGCGGCCTCGGAAAAGGTGGGTGGTTGGCTGGAGTTGGAGGGCGACCTGGCATTCTCTCATCTT
>JAQZBX010072392.1:0-15087 GCA_029593785.1 Cabassous unicinctus | reverse complement strand
GTTATTTTTCCTTCTTGTGTCTCTTGTTGTGTCATCTTGATGCGTCAACTTGCTGCGCCTGCCTGTCCATGTCAGCTTGCTGTCTTGCTTTCTTCTTTAGGAGGCACCAGGAACCTCTGCTCCCTGTTTTTTTGTGTTCTCATTATGTTTTTCTTCTTGTGTCTCTTGTTGCATCATTTTGTGTCAGCTTGCCGCACCTGCCTGTTGCGCCAGCTTTCTGTTTTCTTTAGGAGGCACCAGGAACCGAACCACGTACCTCCCGTGTGGTAGGCGGGAGCTCAGTCGCTGGAGCCCTATCTGCTTCCCACAGCCTATTTACTTTTGTTCATCTCAATTTTATTTCACTGAGAAAAACATTCCTCCCATTTTATAATTTTCTTACTTTGTTTTACTTAGTTTCTTAGGTAGTCCATCCCTTTTTATCACCATAGCAGTATGTTTACCCCTTTCCTTTCCACTGTGAAGTGATAACATGAAAAGAAACTGCA
The DNA here is from genome assembly GCA_029593785.1 of Cabassous unicinctus. NCBI lineage: Eukaryota > Metazoa > Chordata > Mammalia > Cingulata > Chlamyphoridae > Cabassous > Cabassous unicinctus. Next base: position 14,599 of record JAQZBX010072392.1, on the reverse strand, counting down.
GTATTTTGTTCACTTGGCAGCCTTTTCCTCTCATCCTTCCACTCTTTAAATGAAAAGGGTAAGATTGAAAATGCAAGCAGGGGAGTCTTCTGCATATGGCTTATCCATTTGATGGATTTTCTTTTTGCTTGGTTTCTCAATTCCTTTTCCAACTCAGAAAACTTCATCTTCTACTAGTTGTATGCTCTAGTGAATTTTAATATCAATCAAACTGAAAGTTAGAACTAATTAGAAAGGGAAATGTGTGCTGCAAAATTATAGCTTATGTACTATATTCTGAAGCCAAAATATGCATTTACCAATTGTGAATGGTTATGAATTACAATTTCTTTAAGTATTAAGAAATTTAATCACACATTTTAATAGGAATAATTTATTAAAACTTCCTTGTTATACTCTAGCCTGGGATTTCTCAAACTGATGTCCCTCAGAATACTTTTCCATAAGACATTAATCAGTATGCTGGAAAAAAGGTACTGTGTTTAACTAAGTGTGGTCAAGTCTTCCAAAATGGAATAGAAAACAGTATTTTCCAAATGTATTTGCCTATGGAACCCTTTTTCCTGAAGCCTTTATTAGCATATCCTGTAATCAATGTACTTAGGAACCAGTAAGAAAATACTACTTTAACTGAGTTAGAGTACAAATAGTACCATAGAACCTAGCCACCATTCATAGAATCGATTCTTTAAGAAAATTAATTCCTTGGATTATCAGAACATATCAAATCACCTCTCTTGCCAAAATTCTAGGGCAGTGCTGTCCAATAGAAATATAATGTGAGCTATCTAATTTTAAAATTTATAGTAGCTACATTTAAAAAAAGTAAAAAAGAAAAGAGGAAATTAATTTTAATAATATATATTTAAGCAGTATATCCAAAATGTTATTTCAATGTGAGGTCAGTGTTCAAAAAATGTTAATGTTATTTTATATTCTCTTTTTTGTACTAAGTCTTCAAAATATGGTATATATTTTATACTTAGAGTACACCTCAATTAGGACTAGCCACATTTTAAGTGCTCCGTAGCTACTGTATTGAAAAATGCACTCTAGACTTCCATCCTTTGTGCACTGAGGATTCCTTTTCCCCTACTTACCTAAATCTGGTAGGAACTTCTGGGACTTTGGTAACTTGTTTGAGTGTGTTGGGGGAGGTCAAGGAGAGTTTTGGAGTTGGTTTGAGAGGACAGAAGAGTTTTGGAAGGTTGGAGGTGGGTCAGTGATTGGCTCTTTCTGCTGCAGGTAGAAGGGCAGGAACTTCCAATGGCTTTGCTCCCAGGAGTGCCTCTTAAGTGAGGTTCAGGAGGGACAAGTATTCAAAAGAATTGGCTCCCTCAGAAATGTATGAGGGGTAAACAGACAAGGCTCTTCATAGTGAATGATAAGTCATGGTTTGAACCTGGGCTGCCCAGTTCCATCTGTGCTGTTAGTTTTACTGATACAATTGGGCAGATTTGAGAACATCCAGGCAGTAGAACTGACAAGACTTTGTAATGAATTGGATGTAGGATGTGTGGTGGGGGAAGGAGGAATCAAGGAAATCTCCCAGGTTTTTCACACGGACACAGGGATGGTTGTTGATCTCATTTACTAAGATAAGAAATTCAGGAGGCGGAAAAAGTTTGCATGGGAAAAAGGGGATAGTGAGTTCAGTTTGAGAATTTGGGGGGTTAAGGTACATAGTGGATGCCCAGAAGGGTTTTAGATATACATCTGGGGCTCAAAAGTGCTGTGTAGATTAGAGGCAGAGATGTGGGAATTATAAATGCATAAATGGTAACTAAGGCTGTACAAATCAAGGAGCTAACATAGGGAGGATGCTCAGTTAAAAAAGGGCTTAGGATAGATCCCTTAGGAACGCCATTATATTAGGATTCTCAGAGAAACAGAACCAACAGGAGATGTATAGATATAGGTATAGGTATGTATATGTATAACATATGTATAACATATATGTATATGTTTATGTAAATATTAAGAGATGTAGTATAGGAATTGACTCATGTGACCATGGAGATTGGCAAGTCCAGATTCTGTAGGGTGGGCTGCAACTTGAGAACTCTGATGAAAACTTTGATTAATTCCCCAGGAGAAGCAGGCTAGCTGAGTTAGAGATAGAAATTCTGCTTTCTGTCTGCTGAAATCATCGTTTTTCCTGTTAAGGCCTTCAGCTGACTGGATGAGACTTCTTTTATTGCTGAAGGTAGTCTCCTTTTTGGATTGTAGATATAATCAGCCATAGACGAAATCAACCAACTAATGGTTTAAATCAGGCCAGTGCTTGTTTGACTAAACAACTGACACTATAATGTCAACTGCTTTAGTTTTCTAGGCTGCTGAAAGCAGATACCATAAAATGGGTTGGCTTTTAACAGTGGAAATTTATTAGCTTACATTTTCCTTTTGAGGCTGAAAAAAGTTGGCACCAAGGATGTACCTGTGGCACTGGCAGCAGCAAGTTAATGGAGTCATGGGGCCTTGGCCAGATGGAAGGGGGCGTGAGGAGTGAATGGGAGGTGAGAAAGGGAGGCACCATGTAGGCCACTTTCAAGAAGTGCAGATGAAGAGGATGAGAAAGGTGCTTTTAAATGCCTTTTCATATTTTCAGAGTTGAATTTTTATTTCTTTGTTGCTTTTCAGGTACAAAATAGATTTCATAGAAGAGAAGGCATCTCAGAACCCCGAGAGAATAGTTAAGCTGCACAGGTAAGGAGAAATCTAAAAATTGGTCCCTATACTTATGCATAGTCATGCTTAGTTTTTTGTTACCTAAGTGAAGTATATGACGGAAATAAAGAAAATTTTACCTTATTGTTTCATTCTTATTACTTTATTTTCTATTGCTTTGTGAATTGGAAGCTTTAAATTATATTCGGGAAGAGCTGTGGTTTCTGTTTCTCATTTGATTGTTATTTTTACTTTTACATTGCAAGAGTTGAAAACCATTATATAAAAATAAATTTTAGAGTTACTTTAATTTTGAAATTGGACAAAACATTCATTGTTATGAATAGAACATGGTAGTTCATTTTGGTTCTGAAATATGGATACTGGCTATTCAATTATAACTTATGTTATTTATGTACTTGAACCATAATGTGCTTTTTGAGGCATGGATGAGAAAGGTTCACTACTTATGTTGACATTCTTCCATGGGAGCAGTTCTCATGACAATGCATTATGTAGAATTGATTTCATGGCCTGTGTCTATTTCTTCAACATCATATTTTCTGGATTTGTACCTTTTTTCCCCCTCTAGAAATGAGTCTTTGTTTATAGAGACAATTTCTTCTACATAGTAAATTCCAAACTCTGTTGCAAAGAGTTGTCATAGTGTTCTAAGAGACCAGTTTTAGACATTAGAACTACTTGATAGCATGATGTGTTCAGTGACTCTTACAACCTTTAAAGTTATAACAATGCTAATCAAGAAAAAGGTTCACTTGACTTTAATTTTGAAAGTATTGGCCTCTTCACTTGAGGTTATAATGTCAGGATTGATAGAGACTGAAATGAGCTATATCGAGTGTTATTTGATTAAAGAGGGACATTAAAGCAAAGAGAATAGATTTTTTTCAAACTATTGTAAATGATTTGATTTGGAGGGTTTACTTATTTATTTATTTAAATCACATCAGATTTGGTGACTTCATAGATGTGAGTGAGGGCCCTCTTATTCCAAGAACAAGTGTTTGTTTCCAGTATGAAGTATCAGCAGTTCACAATCTTCAAGCCACCCAGCCAAGTCTTGTACGAAGATTCCAGGGTCTGTCTTTACCACTTCACTTAAGAGTAAGTAAAACTAAAAGTGCCATTCTTCTAGTGTGGTTGTGGATGTATTTCTGAACTTGATTTTACACCATTTTGAAGGACATAAGTTAATTTTCATTGAGTTGTGTGACACTAATAGTTTATGAACTCTGGTTTATGATTAAAGAAATTTTGTTCTGGATGTAAACAGACAATTCATAAAAGAAACATTAATTGAAAAGGTTAAATCAAATTGAGATAGTATTTTTAATTTTTCAAATTGACACATAAGTGAGGGTGTCTTGAGAGGATATTGGAGTATATATATTGGTGAGACCTTTTTGGAATGCCTTTTGGTCTTGCATTTGGCATGCTCTTCCCCCTCATTTTAATGACCTACTCGTGACGCAAAGCCTATCAGGTTCTCCATTGTTTTCACCCCTTGCTAAGCCTTGTGTTTTTAAATTGAGCTTTTAATTTTGATGTAATTTTAAATTCATATGCATTCCTAAGAAATAATTCAGAGAGATCTTAGTGCCTTGACCCAGTTTCTCCAGTAGTAACATCTTACAAAATTATAGTACATTATCACAGCCAGTGTATGAACATGGATTCAGAACAATTCCATCACCTCCGGCATCCCCCATGCTGCCCTTATATAGCCACACCAGCTTCCCTCTGCCTCCTCCCCTCATCTTTGCTTCTGACAACCACTAATCTCGTCTCCATTTCTGTAATTTTATTGTTTTAATGATGTTCTAAGTGGAATCATATAATACGTAATCTTCTGAGATTGACGTTTTTCATTCAGTGTTAAGTCTCTGGAGATTCATCCAAGTTATGTGTATCAATAGTTTATTCCTTTTTTTTTTTTTTTCTTCTTTTTTTTTACTGAATAGTATTATTTGGAGTGATGTGCCACAATTTATTTACCTTACTGAAGGACATCTGGGTTGTTTCCAGTTTTTGGTAATTATGAATAAAGCTGCTGGGAACATTTATGTACAGGTTTTTGTGAATCTAAGTTTTCATGTCTCTAGGATAAATGCCTAGAATTACAATTGCTGATTCAAACAGTAGGTACTCATTTAGTTTTTGTTTTTTTTAAATTAATTTATTTACTTTTATCCATTTTTTACCCCCTCCCCCATTTTTGCTGTTTTTGTGTCCATTTGCTTGGCAATTCTCTGGGTCTGTTTCCTGCCCTCTCTTCTCATCCTTCTCCTCCTGTCTTCACCAGGATTCAATCCTGGGAACCTCCGATATAGGAAAGAGGCGTCCTACTGCCACCTTCTTTTGGTGAATTGTCTGTTCATGTCTTTTGCCAATGCACTAATTGAATTATTTGCTTTTTTTACTGTTGAGTTTTGAGAGTTCTTTATATATTTTACATATTAATCACTTGTTAGATGTATGGTTTGCAAATATTATCTCCCAGTCTGCAGTTTGTCTTTTTATCCTTTGAACAGAATCTTTAGCAGAGCAGAAACTTTTAATTTTGATGCAATGCAATTCATCAGTTTTTCCTTTTATGGATAGTTTGGTGTCAAGTCTAAGAACTCTTTGTCTAGTTCTAGGCTTCAAAGATTTTCCCCTATTTTTTTTTTTCCTAAAAGTTTTATAATTTTACTTTTTACATGCAAGTTTGTGATATATTTTGAGTTAATTTTTGTATAAGGTGGGAGATTTAGTTCTTTCTTTTTTTCTTTGTCAGTCTTGCTGGAGGTTTGTTAATTTTATTGATATTTTCAAAGAACCAGGTTTTTGTTTCACTTACTTACTCTATAGCTTTTCTCGTTTCAATTTCATTGATTTCTGTTCTTTTCTTTCTTATTTCCTTCCTTCTGCTTGCTTTACTCTTCTTTTTCTAGGTTCATGAGGTGGGAGCTTAGATGGTTAGAGACCTTTACTGTTTTCTAAAGTGTCATTTAATGCTGTACATTTCGATTTTAGCACTGCTTTAACGTAATCCCACAAATTTCAATGTCATATTTTCATTTTCATTTTGTTCAATGTATTTTTTTATTTCCCTTGAGACTTCTTCTTTGACTTGACCCATGGTTTATTTAAAAGTGTGTTGTTGGAAGCTACTAGAATTAATAGACGAGTTCAGCAAAGTGGTGAGATACAACATTAATACACAAAAATTAATATCTTTTCTATACACTACTGATGTGCATTCTGAGGAGAAAATCAGAAAAAAAAATTGCATTTATAATAGCGACTAAAACAAACAAATATTTAGAAATAAAGTTAACCAAGGACATAAAGGACCTATATTCAAAAAACTATAAAACATTGCTAAAAGAAAGCAAAGAAGACTTAAATAAATGGAAGGACATTCTGTATCAATGGATTGGAAGACTAAATATCATTAAGATGTCAGTTCTACCCAAACTAATTTATAGATTCAGCATAATCCCAACAAAAATCCCAACAGCCTTTTTTTTATAGAAATCTAAAAGCCAATAATCAAATTTATTTGGAAGGGAAAGGGCCCCGAATAGCCAAAAATGTCTTAAAAAAGAAGAACAAAGTTGGAGGACTCTCACTTCCTGATTTTAAAGCATATTACTTAGCTGCAGTGGTAAAAACAGCATGGTACTTGCATAAGGACAGACTGATTGACCAATGGAACCGAATCGAGAACTCAGAAATTGACCCTCACATCTACACTCAAGTAATTTTTGACAAGATTGTTAAGCCCACCCAGCTGGGCCAGAACAGTCTATTCAACAAGTGGTGCTGGGAAAACTGGCTAGCCATATCCAAAAGAAAGAAGACCCCTATCTCACCCCTTAATACAAAAATTAATTCAAAATGGATCAAGGACCTAAATATAAAAACAACAACCATAAAACTTCTAGAAGAAAAGGCAGGAAAACATCTTCAACATCTTGTGGTAGGTGGTAGTTTCTTAAACCTTACGCCCAAAGCATAAGCAACAAAAGAAAAAATATGTAAATGAGACCTCCTCAAAATTCAACACTTTTGCACCTCAAAGGACTTTGTCGAAAGGGTGAAAAGGAAGCCGACTCAATGGGAGAAAATATTTGGCAATCACATATCTGATAAGGGTTTAATATCCATGATATATAAGGAGATCATAAAACTCAACAATAACAAGACAGTGTACAATTAAAAAATGGTCAAAAGACTTGAAAAGACAACTGTCCAAACAAGAAATACAAATGGTGAAGCAACATATGAAAAAATGTTCAACATCACTAGAGATTAGGGAAATGCAAATCAAAACTACAATGAGATATCATTTCATACCCATTAGACTGGCTGCTATTAAAAAGTCGGAAAACTGTAAATGTTGGAAAGGATGTGGAGAGATAGGAACACTTATTCACTATTGGTGGGAATGTAGAATGGTACAGCCATTGTGGAAGACTGTTTGGCAGTTCCTAAGGAAGTTGAATATAGACTTGCCATGGGACCAGGCAATACCATTGCTAGACATATACCCAGAAGTACTGAGAGCAGTGACACAAATAGACGTCTGCACACTGATGTTCATAGCAGCGTTTTTCACTATAGCCAAAAGTTGGAAACAACCCAGGTGTCCATTAACTTATGAATGGAGAAACAAAATATGGGGTATACACATGATGGAATATTATGCAGCAGTAAGAAAAAATGAAGTCGTGAAACATATGACAACATGGATGAACCTGGAGGACATTATGTTGAGTGAAGCAAGCCAGACACAAAAGGACAAATACTATATAATTTCCCTATTATGAACTCAATATATTATGTGAAATATAAATATATTATATGAAATACAAATATGAGTAAAATTGCAAATATAAGACTGTTTTTCTTTGAAGCTGAACAAATGTTGGTTAATACTATAAAATGTTAATATCAGACAAAAAAAAACATTATACTAAGTGAAGGAGACTAGACACAGAGTACTGCATATCGTATGATTCCATTTATATAAAATGTAAATATAAATCAATTTATAAAGATGAAATTAGTTTAGTGGTTATGTAGGGCTGAGGAAGGAATGCTAAGGGGTGTGGAGTCTTTCTTTTTGGAGTAATGAAATTGTTCTAAAATTTTTGAGATGGTGAATGTACAACATTGTGATTATACTAAAAGCCATTGATTATACACTCTGGGTAGATCATACGGTATTTGAATATATCTCAATAAAACTTCTTAATAAACAAATAAATAATTGTGCAAGAATAGCCAGAAATAACAACTATGTACAGCAGGGGAAACAGAGAGATTGAGAGGTGAGGAATTTTCTTGTTTGTCTGTTTTTTGTTTATTATTATTATTATTGAAATAATGAAAATGTTTTAATAATGATTGAAGTGATGAATTTACAACTATGTGATTATACCATGTACCATTGATTGTACACTTTGGATAGATTGTATGCTTTATTAATATGTATCAGTAAAATTGATTTGTTTTTAAAAAAGTGTGTTATTGGGGAGTGGATGTGGCTGAAGTGGTTGAGCACCTGCTTCCCACATGGGAGGTCCTGGGTTTGGTTCCCGGTGTTTCCTAAAAACAATCAAACAAAAAACAAACAAGCAAACAAATAAAAAAAACAACTCAGGGGAGCAATGTGGCTCAGTGGTTAAATGCAAGCTTCCCACATAAGAGGTCCTGGGTTCAATTCCTAGCCCTGGTACCTAAAAAAATTTCTAAATGTTTGGAGATTTTACTTCTGACTTTCTGTTATTGACTTTTAGTTTGATTCCTTTCTGGTCAAAGAACATACTTTATATGATTTCAGTACTTTTAAACTTGTCGAGGTTTGTTTTACGGTCCAAGATATGATCTATCTTGGTATATGTTCTGTGGGCACTTGAAAAGACTGTCTATTCTGCAGTTGTTGGAGAGAGTCTCCTATTAATGTTAATTATATCATATTGGTCAGTGGTGTTGAGTTTTTCTTTATCTTTACTGAATTTTTGTCTAATTGTTCCATCAGTTATTGAGAAAGGTGTTGTCATCTCCAACTATAACTATTGTAGATTTAGTTCTGCCAGTTTTTGCTTTATATGTTTTGTTGTAGCTCTGTTGTTTGGTATATACACATTTAGGATTGCTATTATCTTCTTGGTAGATTGACCCATTTATCATTATGACACTGTCTCTAGTGGTTTTCTTTGCTTTAAAGTCTACTTTAACTGATATTAATATAGTAACTACTACTTACTTTTGACTAATGTTTCCATGATACAGCTTTTTCCATACTTTTGCTTTCAACCTAACAATATCATTATAGTTAAAATGAGATCCTTATGGACAACATATAATTGGATCATGTTTTTAATCTACTCTGCCAGTCTTCCCTCTCTTTTAATTGGTATGCTTAGACCATTAACATTTTTTTTTTAAGATATATTTTATTTATTTATTTCCCCCCTTTCCCCCTGTTGTTTGAGGTTGCTGTCTGCTCTCTGTCTCCATTTGCTGTGTGCTTTCTGTGTCTGCTGGTCTTCTTTTTAGGAGGCACCGGGAACCAAGCCTGGGACCTCCCATGTGGAAGAGAGGCACTCAACCACCTGAGCCTCCTCAGCTCCTTGTTTTTTTGTGTCTCTCATTGTCTTTTCTCTTTGTGTCTCTTGTTGCATCAGCTCGCCGCTCCTGCCTGCTGTGCCAGCTCGCCTTCTCCAGGAGACACCCGGAACTGAACCTGGGACCTCCTATGTCGTAGGCAGAAGCCTAAACGCTTGAGCCACATCTGCTTCCCCCATTTATGTTTAACTATTGATATGTTTGAGCTTAAGGCTGTTATTTTATCTTTTGTTTTCTGTATGTTTTCTCTGTTTTATCTCTCTGTTTATCTGTTTTTCTTGTCTTCCTTTGGGTTACTTGAACATTTTTTAGAATTCCATTTTGATTTATGAAAATTATTGTGTTTTTGAATACATCTCTTTTTATGTCTTTTTCAGTGGTTGCTCTAGATATTACATTTTATATATATAACTCATCAAGGTCTACTGTTGACATTTTACCACTTAAAGTGAAGTATACAAACCTTACCTCCTATTATATCCCTTTTCCCTCTCCTGTTTATAATATAATTGCCTTAAATATTTTCTCTACATACATTTAGAACCACATCAGACAATGTTATATTTGCCTCAGCGGTCACATGTAATTTATAAACTCAGGAAGAGAAAGAAAATGTATTCTCTTTACCCATATTTTTACTCTTTTTGTTATTCTTTCTTTTTCCTGATGTTCCCAAACTCATTCTTGTATCATTTCCTTTCTGTTTAGAGAACCTACTTTAGCCATTCTTTTAGGGTAGGTCTGCTAGAGACAGATTCTCTTAGTTTTCCATCATCTGGGAATATATTGATTTTCCCTTTCATTCCTAAGAGATATATTTGCTGGTTGGATATTTTCTGGGTTGACAGGTTTTCAACACTTGAAAAATGTTTTGCACTTTCTCCTGGCTTCTTTGATTTCGGATAACAAAATGAGCTGTCATTCAATTTTTTTTCCCCTATTGGAAAGGTGATATTACTTTCTTGCTGCTTTCAAGATTCATTCTTTGCAGTTTTCAGAAGTTTTGACTGTGATGTATTTTGGTGTGGTTTTCTTTGAATTTATCCTGTTTGGGGTTCACTCAACTTCTTGACTCTTTAGATTTTTGCCTTTTGCCAGTTTTTAGAAGTTTTCTGTCATTATTTTGAGTACTCTTTCAGCTCCTCTCTTTCTTGTCTTTTTCCAGAACTCTGATGACATGTGTTAAGATTTTTTTGTTACAGCCCCACAGGTCCCTGATGGACTGTTCATTTATTTCTCACCTACTTTCTCTCTGTTGTGTCAGATTGGGGAATTTTTGTTGTTCTGTCTTCAAGTCATTGATTCTTTTGTCTGTCTTCTCCATTCTGCTGTTGAGTCCATCTGTATTAGTCAGCCAAAGGGGTGCTGATGCAAAATACCAGAAATCAGTTGGCATTTATTTGGGGTAGAAGCTCACAGTTACCAGGCCACAAAGCACAAGTTACTTCCCTCACAAAAGTCTGTTGCCATGTGTTGGAGCAAGATGGCTGCTGATGCCTGCCAAGAGTTCAGGCTTCCTGGGTTCCTCTCTTCCCAGGGCTTGTTTCTCTCCAGGCTCAGCTGTTCTGCTCCTCTGTGTGCTTACCCAGCTCAAATCTCCAAACTCTGTCCTTTGCCATGTCTTTTCTCTTCTCTGTGAGTCCCTGCCCACAAGGGGCAGAGACTCAACACACCCTACTGATGTGTCCCAATCAAAGTCCTAATCATAATTTAATCAATTAAAAGTGACACCTCTGTCAGACCAGTTTACAAACATAATCCAATAACTATTTTTGGGATTCATAAACAATGCCAAACTGCTACACCATCCATTGAATTTTTTTTTTTTTTCTCGTTTTATATTCATTGTTTTTTGCTTGTTGTCTGCTTGTTTTCTTTAGGAGGCACCAAGAACCGAACCTGGGACCTCCCATGTGGGAGATGAGCACTCAACTGCTTGAGCTAAATCCGCTCCCTGCTCATTTGTTTTTGCTTGTTGTCTGCTTATTGTCTGCTCATTGTTTTGGTTTGTTGAAAGAACATCCATTGAATTTTTTACTTTGGTTATTGTATTTTTCAATTCTAAAATTTCCATTTGGCTCTTTATATGGACTATTTGTTTGCAGAGTCTTAATATTTCTTTGCTGAGCCTTTCTAATTTTTCATTGTTTCAAGTTTGTTCATAATTATTTTTGAAGCATTTTTATGATAGCTGCTTTAAAATCTTTGTCAGATAATTGTAATGTTTCTGTCATCTCTTAGCTTCTGTTGATTTTCTTTGTTTCATTTGAATTGAGATTTTCTTGGTTCTTATTATGATGAGTGATATTCATTTGATTCCTAACATTTGGGTACTATGCTATAATATTATAATCTTATGTAAACCTTCTGTTTTACCTGACTTCCCATTCTGGCAGGAGAAGGCCAGGGGACAACACCTCATTACTGCCAGGTGTGGGTATCCACGTCACCCTCTGGACCTTCTTTTATATCTTAGAGGGAAAGGGTTCCTTGTTGCTGTTGGGCAGGAGTGGGAGTTCTGGCTCCCCACTTGGTCTCTGCTGTTATTACCCTGGCTGGGAGAGGAAGGAGTACCTCCTTCATGTTCCCCATGTGGCCGCCACTGACAGCTGGAGGGGGTAGGGTTGGCCTAGTTACTGTTCGGTGGTGGTGAAAGCCCTGATAACTTACTAGGTCTCCTCTGATACCACCCCAGCAGTGCTTTGTTACTGCCTAGTTGGGTTGAAGTCTAGGCTTCCATGTGGTCTCCACTGATATCATGGGTATTGGTGGGAAGGATGGGGCTTGTACCACTTGGTGGGTTTGAAAGGCCTGGCTCCCTCCTTGGCCTTCTCTGACACCACCCCAGCAGAAGAATTGACGTGCCTCGTTACAGCCTGGTGAGGGTTGTAATCTAGGCTCCTCACTCAGTCTTTGGGGGTGTAGGTGGGGCCACAGTTTTTTCTATGGCATTTGGCTAGAGTAGACAGATTATTATCTTAAAAGTGTTCTGTCTTGCTAAACTGTACTTTTCCTCGTCTTTTGGCTAGAGGGGGCAAACTTTTGTTTTCTGTTTTTTGTTTTGTTTTGTTTTTTTTCTGTCCCTGTTGGGGTTTCTGGGTTGCTGGCTTTTTTGGGTTCAAGTCTGGGTTAAATGAGGCAAAAGAGAAACCCAGGGAACTCACCACCTTGGTTCTGAGGTTTCTATCCAGGCTGCCTTTTCCCCTCACTTCTCAGAGTCTTTATGTTTGTTTTATATATAATATTCAGGGTTTTATTTTATACTTAGTTGGAGGAATAAGGAAAAGTATGTCTACTCCATATTCCCTAGTTTCACTAGTTCTTATTAATAGCAGTTCTCTACTCATGGCATTGTGACATATACTTTCCTAATTGTTTCTTTTTTGTCTTTTCTTTCAAATAGTTTTCAATAACTTAATTTAAAAAATTATAAAAGTAACTTAAGCCCATTGTAAAAAGTTCAAACAGTATTATAGACATAGTAGAAAGTGAGAGACTTTATTTCCAATCTCCAGGGATAACCCCCTGTTTTAAAATTATAATATACTTCAATTAAATTTTAAGTTTCTTAGATATATTTTGTGTCTCCTTAGGTCTATAGTAAGAGTTCAAGTTATTTAGTGGCTGTACCAGTAAATTTTTATGGTTTGAGTGGATTACAGCCCACTCAATTTTTATACTGTGAGAATAATTTTTATGTTGTGACTTTGAAGTCACTTTCTTGGATTTATCTGATAGTTCAGAGGTGATCATCCTATAAATCAGAAAATTATTTTTCTCAAAAATGCATCTCATATATTTAATCCACATTGATGTTATCATCAGATTTTCTGTCTTTGTACAACTCTCTGCAGAATTAAAACCTTCCTTAAAATTCATCTCAGTTGAGTTGCCATTGTCGCATCTTTGAGAGTTTATTGTCTTCTTCAGATTTGGAGAGAATGGTACTCTTTCTTAGAGAAAGAATTCTTAGCATATCTTGTTAAGCTAAATCCATTCTTTTTACATATCTTGTTTATTTCACTCTTTATCTCTACTCTAGCTTTTGGCCCAAGGTAACATTTTTCTCTTGGATTAAGTCTTTTTAAATGTTTAACTGGACCCTTTGCTCTGATTTTCCTTTATTTACATATTTATTCATGATCACAAATTTCAACTGCCTAGCAGTCCTCCTATGCTTCACCATTGTATTTGCTTTCCCACCTTTCAAAGAGACTGTTTCATATATTTCTCCTTAAAATTCTTACAGCCCTTCCTCTCCACTTCACTCTCAGTTGATAATCTTGCCTCGTATTTCATTGGAAAAAGAGAAGTCATTACACAGGAGCTCCCTCTTCTCACCACCAGGTAGTCCCAACCTGCCTGCTATGTCCCTGTGCTCCCTACCTTCTCTTATAGAATGATAGATGACCTGTCCCTGCTCTTATCAAAGATCAACACCGCTATTGATGCTCCAGAACCCAGTCATTCTCACCTTCTCTAGGACTCCACTTTCACAATTATTTTCCCTACAGTTTTCCCCCTTAGAATTATTTCGATTAGCATTTTAAGATCTCATATCTAAAAAACCTCTCCTATGACCTTACATCCCCCTAGTAGTGCCTGCCACATTTTCCTGCTTTCTATGCACTGTAAAACTTGTAAAAGTAATCTGCAGTTGCTGTCTCTACTACTTCACTTCTTATTTTGCCCTAGACCCACTCCAGTCAGGCTTCCATTCATGCCATTGCATTGAGACTCTTTTTTTTAAGGTCTTCAGTGACCTTCATATTGCCAAATCCAATGGCCACTTTTCTGCTCTTATTTTCCTTGACCTCATAGTAGTTTTTGAACCAATTAGTCATTGCCTCCTCTTTAAAAACGCTTTGTTCTTGTGGCACCCATAACACATTTGCTCCTAGATTTCCTTCAAATTAAGTGACTGGCTGCTCCTCATTCTCTTGGCTGGCTCTTTCTCCTTTATTCAGTGTCAAAAGATTGGAAATTCCATGCTTTCAATTTTCATCTATATACCAAAGTCTCTTGGGAATTTGCAGACTCCTATATCCTACTGTCTGTCTGACATTTCCATATATGTGGCTTGTAGTCATCTCATACTTCATGTGGCCAATGAAGAATTCTTGATTTTTGTCCAGATACCTACTTCCTTTCCTAGCCTTCTTCATGGCACCATCCTCTACCTAACTGTTTGAGGTAATCCTTGATCTCTCTTTTTTTTTTTTTAAGATTTATTTATTTCTCCCCACCTCCTCATTGTTTGCTTTTGCTGTGTCTGTTTGTTATGTGCTCG
>JAQZBX010072391.1:0-15078 GCA_029593785.1 Cabassous unicinctus | reverse complement strand
AAATAAATCTTTAAAAAAAAAAAAATGAAAGAAGGAAAGAAAAAGAAAGAATGGACGGCATGGCCCATCTCTGCCAGAGGATGGGGTTGATGAAGTGGGAGAAATAACAGGAACAGTAACTGCACTAACAAGACATAAAACGAAAAAGAAAAACAAACATGAGCTAGACTGGGGGAGAAGAGGCAAAACAAGCAGAAATGATCTTTCGATAAGAACAGGATTACATAATGCAGCACATATAACATGGAAAGCCACTTTGCACTACAAATCACTTTTTCACAAAGAATTAAAAGAAGCCAAATGAAGACAAAATTCAATTAAGGCCCAGCAAAGGGCTCCACAACCCCTCGAGGGCTTGTTCTTACCCAAACACTGGCTGACCCACGTGGGCACAGTCAGGCTGCTGGGAGAGGGTATCTTTTATTATCACTTGAGCTTGTCTGCTCATGGGGCCATCTTCCCAATTTAGTTCACAAGGAAAGGTTAAATAGGAAAAGAAGAATGGATTGGAAAATAATCCAATCCACTCTAGTCTGTGCCTGAGGCTCATGGGTGCCACATGGGCCGCCCGTGGCTGCCTCCAAGGCAGAGTGGCTTGGGGTGGGTGAAACCAGAACCAGGCTCATTGCACGGAAGGAGAGAACAGCTCTCCATGACCACCGGGCTCGCCAGCAACAAGGCACCATTAGGGCAGGTACGGGCAACCCCAGCACAACGCTTGGCACGTGGGAAGCACGGAATGAAGACGCGCTGAACGAATGAGGAGGAAGAAACATATCTCAGACACTAAGTGGTAAAACGCAAGAGTCAATGTGTCACTTTGATTAGCCACAGAGAGGCAAGCAGGGCAGCTTTGCCTCACAAAGGAAAACTCAACATGTGTCTGTTGAATGAATAAGAACGAGGCATGGCTTTGAAACTTGCATAAAAACAAAAACATTCGTCAACATGAAATCGTATTTTTTAATATATTGTCGGTGCCATTTAAGGAATCTGGTGATGGATTTTCTGAAAAATAAAGAAAAATGTCCTACTATATATGTTTTATGAGACTGGATTTTTATAATATTGGATCAGTCTGAGATTGAGAGAACATATGCTTATTTTCTTCGAAGCAAAAATACAAGTGCTTTGGACAAGTGCAAAATAAAGAAAACTAATGGGATCTGCATTAAAGTTAAGGTATTTGTACCATTTTGTTGCTGATCTGGCTGATCAACAGCCTTCTGAGGATATGCAAATGTGTTTGGTGAAAATGCAAAGCAGGAGGGTCCCCACTCAACCTCCCATTTAGAGAAAGTACCCGTGTTCTGACCAAATTAGACCTTGAAGCTCCGGAGCAGCCCTTCTGCGTTTCCAGAAGGAGGGGAATATGTGGCCTGCCTGCCTCTTTGGCATCTTTGTGGCTGGTAGTTGAGCCACTGAGCTCTCGGCCAGGCACCTGGGCTCTGCCCTGTTGGCCTTCCGCTATAACACGAGCCACACATGGAGTAGAGAAGGGCTCAACAAGAAACTTCCTTCTTCCATCTTCACAAGTGCAATTCCAGGCGATGGGTCAGTAGCATCCTTGACATATATGGAGGGGAGAGGACGTCAGAATTTGACAGGGGAACAAACACCAAACTGTATTCCTGAAATAAAGAACTCATATCAACAGGGAATATAAAAATGTTATTTAGAACTTCTGTTCTCAGATGTTTAATACAAAGGAGAGATTGTTGTGCCTGGGAACAAAGTGATCCAGTATTCACAAAGCAGGAATTCTCCCACTGCACATTTTGTTTCCAAAACACTTAGGAATACAGCAAGATTTCAAGTTTGGGTAAAGAAGCTACTTCTGGAAACAAGGGAGGAGATAACTGAAATCTTTTACAGAGGGGCTGAAACCCTTCCAAGAAAACTGCCCGCAGAAGTGAGCAGTGCGGGGCGGCCAGTGTGGACAGTGAGACTTCAGACCCCAGATATGTGCAATAGGTACGCAGGGGAAACGAGGGCCGAGGGCTTATAAGCTACAGAACAGTCCAGTAACATACTATGGGAACTCAAGGGCCTCAAGTATTTTTTAAATTAACTCTTTGGGGTCAGGGTCCAGGCAGGGCAGGATAGATCTACTTTCAGTGGGATTGCTGCCAGAAAGAAACAAGCAGTGCTCCTTCTCTACATATTTTGCAAACCTGTTTTGTTACCTGCAGGTGAGTCACGTCCTAAGGAAACTTCTTTTATCGAGGTGGGGGTTGAAGGAGTGGGATAGCTGATAAGTGACCTTTCTCTCTTTAAAGTTTCCCACATGAACTTCATTATAGGACTGACAGCTAAAAGCCCCAACCAGAAAGAAGTTTCGAGGGTATCCACACGTTCCTCTTCCTTGTATTTCATTAGTTTTACTTTTGCACTGAAAACCGTCACACTGCTGTCAATCACCCTCGATCCATTACCACACTGTCGATTCCTGGAGGTTATGCAATACGTCCAAAGAGCAGGGGCTTTGAAATCCACTCGCCTGTATCTTGACACTGGCTGCACTGCTCACTAAGTGAACACTGTCAAGCTACTCGCCTTCTCTTACTTATGAGATTGGAATAAAGGTGCCCCCCTTTTAGGACCGTTGCACGTCTTCAATGTAATAAGTAAAATGCTCAACCTGCAACAGGCCCTGCCTTTCAGATCAGGGACTGACTTACTGGTCTTTGCATTCCCTATGGCAAGATGCCCACTGGAGGGGCTTGTGTTCAATCTAAGAAATTAGTAAGAGGCATTATTTCCTTTGAGATTTTTCCCCTCATAATTTGCCCTCCTACTTTCCTTTCAAACTCTCTCCCAGCACTTAACTAGATGCTTCAGATTAGCCGTGATTAGTATTTTATAGACCCCACGGTTAAACTTTGCACTTTGTGCCCTGAATGTTAATTTAATTAGTGGCAAGGATAGTAGCAAAATTAAATACAAGATGACCCTACGTATGCTGCACTGCACCGTCTACCACCGGAACTCCAAGGGGCCATTGTAATAAAGTACACAAGGTAACACTAAAAGAGGCAAAGGACGCTGCAGGGAGCAATGGAGGGAAAAGTCAGGACATCAAGGCCTAATTCTCAACTCTGCCTCCGAATTCCTAGGGTCTTTGGCCAGCTTGCATAATAGCCAACATTTTTAAGAAATTATTATCTATGACAACTAACTAAAATTTCAGTAAGTATCAACTAAAGCTGAGATCTTGGAAAATCTTAGGGTGATCATCCACTAAAAAGCTTATTACGTTGGCTTTTTCCTTCTTATTCATTCAGTCGATGGAATGAAGACAGCCAGTGACTTGTGGGTCTTCTGATCAGTAAGAGCCTCCATCCCAGGCCCCTTACCACTCCCAACTCATTTGCTCAAAAATATTTACGGGCACTTCTTGAACGGAAGCCACAGCATCAAGTGCTCTCAGAGGGTGAAAGAGAACAAGGAGAGGACCAGCCCTCCACCAGACAGCGGAGAGAGCGATGCGACTGCTTACACGACAAGAGCAAGAAGAGCCAGATGCGAGGGGCTGCCCAGTGGTTCAAGGCAAGTGCCCGGGCTCTCGCTGATGACCCGCGGAAAGCAGCAAAGCTTCAAGTGCCGTAAGGCGCCAGGGCGCCCGAGGGGCCGGGAGCACGGATGCGGGACAAGTGAGCAGTGCGTGGAGAAGCACCTGTGGCTCTCCAGGTGGCTCCAGCCGAAACTCCAGGCCTTTCGCTCTCAATCAAAACGGGCACTCAGGCGCTACCAGGAGAGGGTGCGGGAAGGTCTCCTTGGAGGTGGGAGGGAGGGAGGGGGTGGGGTGATGGAAAGCGAAATGCAAGGGAAACAAAGAAAGGGTTTCTGTCTTCTTGGAATTATTAAAAATGTGGAGAGAAGTAACGACACAGTCAGGCACTTCCCTAGGTTGTCTCATTTGTTTTTCACAAGTAGCCCTAGGAGATAGATATTAATAATCCATTGAAAAATTATCCAAGATTACAAAATCAGTTAAAGCTGAAGCCAGAGCTAAAGGCTGGGTCAGTCTGACTGCAGAAGCTGTTTTCTAAGCAAATATTCTGCTGAGTCTCTGCTTGAAACAACGGCACCAGCCTCCCCACACACAGAACTTTATCATCGAGGGGTGAGGAAGGCCAGTGTGACTATGACTCAAAGCCCAGAGGCTATAAAAGAAAAAAGAAACAAAAAAACGATAAATCTGATTACTGAAAATAAACATTTTCTCCTGAGAAAAACACCACAAATAAAGACCAATAAGCTGGAAACGATTTGAAATATAAATCACAGTCAAAAGCTAATTTCCCTAATATATGAGGAATACCTATAAATCAATAAGAGGGGCTCCAACAGGCCAGATGAACAGTCAGCTAATAGGAAAGGAAATCAAAATAGTTCACAAGCACATGAAAAGATACTTAACTTTACTCATAATAAGAGAAATGCAAATTAAGCAGATTTGGATAACCAACATCAAAACATTTTACTAATGAGAGAAGAAATGTACACACTCTATGAAGGACAATCTGGCACTATCAAAATGATCAGTATACGTACCCTTTGTCCCAAAATTCCAAGTCCAGGATTTTACCCTACAGATAAACTTGTGTGTATGAATATAATGTATATCCGAGGCCAATCTCTGCAGCATTTTTTATGCTAGCAAAAGTTTGAAAACATAAATACTCAACAAATGGGGCTGATTAAATAAATTATGATATATTCCTATAATGGCCTACTATTTAGCTATCAAAGAGAAGAGGAAGCTCTTACTGTGTTGACATGGAACAAGCCCCAAGATACACTGTTAAAAAAAAAAAATTAAGAATGGCAAGGAGACAATGCTATCAAAAATGTAAAAACAAAATTATATAGTGTATACAAACATATTTGTATATATCTCCTGGAAAGATACACAAGAGACTTGGTAACAGTAGCTGCACTAGGGAGAATAGGTGGCTGGGATACACGCTCAGGAGCGAGACTTACTTTTCACTGTATATTTTTTGTATCTTTTCAATTTTAAATATATGTTTATTCTACCTATTCAAAAATTAAATTTATATATATATATATATATATCACATTCATATTGAAATCAAGTGGCAAAGCTGGCTTCTGACCCAGCCTTGCAGACAGTGGGCTAGTGAGAAAAGCTATGGGAGTGCATCTGACCAGTCCTGCCCAGTGTTCAGAACATCGACTTTGGAGGGGGCTCCTCTCTCACTGGCGGCATGATCTTGGACAAGTTACTTCACCACTCAGATAAGGTCTCAGTTTTTTCTTCCATAAAATGGGGGTAAGAGTTCTTCCTTCCTCCTAAGGTTTTGAGGAGTAAATGAATGAACACATGCAAAGCCTTTAGACCAGTGCCTGGCACGGTAAAGTGTGCAAGTGTTTGTTAAATAATACTCCGTAGGACAAGGAAGATGTCTCTGAAAAGTGACATCTAAGCTGAGATCAGAAAAATAGGAATCAGACAAGGAATAGGGAAGCAGGGGAAGACGGTCCCACACTGAAGGAATAGCACATGCAGTGGTCAGGAAGTGGGGAGAGGCACTGGTGCATTGGAGGGAAGCTGGGTGTGGCTGGAGAGTAGCCCCTGAAGACGGGGGAATAGCAAGAGATGTGGCTAACGAAGCGAGCCCGGGATGGGCACAGAAACTTCTCTTGTGGGCAGTGGGGAGCCAATGAAGAACATTAGGAGGGGAATTTCATGACTTGATAGGCTTCCTGGGAAGAGTTCTGGTGCGATGGCCTGGAGGACAGGCTGGAGAGAGGCAAAGCCGCGAGGCAGAGAGGCCAGTTGGAGATTGTTGCAGCAACTACAGGAAGAAACGATGAGGTTCTGAACTAAGGCCCTGGCAGTGGAGAAGCATAGGAGGAAGGATTCTGGGGACACAAAGGAGGCCGAATCAACCGGGCTTGCTGGCCTGGATGAGAGAAGGGGTGGGCATGGAGATGGAATCAAGGGTAATGCCCCAATTTCTGACGTGGCCAATCTGGAAGACTGTGGTACAACTCACTGAGACAAAGAGCTCAGAGAAAGGAATGTGTTGGGGGAGGGGTGAGCAGATGAGTTAAGTCTTGAACTTGTGGAGGTTAAAACATCTCATAGGCAAGCTATAGCTAGCCTATGTCTGATGAAGGACCTGGGTGGGAAATACAGGTAAGTTTTGCTTTTTTTTAAGGAAGTACTGAGGACTGAACCTGGGACCTTGTATTTGCGAAGCAGGAGCTCAACCACTGAGCTACACCCACTCCACTACAGACAAGTTTTAAATACTTACAAGCCCTGGACCATGGTGAAGGTAGCTGCCACCAAATGACAATGGTCCCTTGGTGCAATCAGAAGACTTTTGGGAAAGTATAAGACCTTACACACAGGTACGACGTCTGCTCTCTCCATCCACCCCCCTTTCCCTCCTTCCCATTCTTCCTTCTCTTCTCTCTCCCTTTCTTCTCCCACTTCCTTTCTTCCTAAAAATATAATAAAAGTTCTTACCAGAGGTTTCCTTAAATGCTTCCCATGAGGCAAGCCATGTCTGACTGCTCCCAGCTAACAGTGGCGACGTCTTAAGTTTCCCCAACATTCCTGCCCTCCTCCTGCTATTCTTGTCACACACAGCAGAAGCCACTGAGAGCTGGCACAGTGGTGCAGGCACACCTCCACACATCCTGAAGGCCCAGTTTCCAATGAGGGAGTCGTTTACCAGCTATAGAGAGGGTGTGCCCGTGAGCCTGCCTCAGCAGGTGGACCTGCCCAGCTCTTTCTTCTAACAGGCATGCTGTGGTTTTTCTTCTGCTCAGAGGCTTCGGAAAAACCAATCTCCACTTGAGGACCAGGTACCAAAGGAGCCTATTAAGAGACCTTAGAACTGATTTCTAAAAGAGCATTTATTTTTCTACCAGAGAAAAACCGTGTTTAAGCAAGATTTCTGAGGCAATTTAGCTGGGTGAGGCCCGGGGCCAGGATTCAAAAGTGGCAGCATTGCTAACCTCACTCACTCAATGAGCCTACGTTTCTCTCAGCTTCAGTTCCCTCAGCTATAAAATTGGGATAAAATCACTGGAACATCTCCATATCTTCTTCTAACTCTAAATTTTGTGAATCTAGATTTGAGGGAGGATTTAAATTGGTTTCATGACAGTGGGGGATATTTCAACAACTCAAAACTATTATTAAACAGTCTAGGCAACTTTATTTAGGAGATTGGTTGATTGCTTATCTGAGCAAGAGAAATATTATCACTTTATTCTTCACAAAGTTTGTTACATTGGTAAGGAGATATATCTGAAAGGGAAACTCTACTATTAAAATACAGCAGTGCACTAGTCTTCAAATTTCATACTTGCCAAGAACGTTGTCTCTTTTTATGGCCTGAAGAACCACAGATGGGGACTCACACAAGAGAGAAAATGGCATCAGAGCCATGGAATTATTATTCAGTCTCTAATTATGTAAATTATAGGTTTACATTTTTAAAATATAAGACAACCTGACTCTACCAACAAATGGACAATGTATTTTCCCATTTGTAGAGACTCGTGTGACTTTTGTGAGTAAGGAACACGGACAAAAAGATCTAACTCAAAAAACAGACTTGCTTACTTCTCTCTCTGATAGGAACCCTGGGATCATCTAGATAAAATGAGTTATCAGAGCAAAGCAATAGTCATTCAAAATAACCCCAGGGGATTTTCAACTAAAGCTCAACACTAAGAAAAATAACAAGGAGAAAGCGGCCATTTTTATCTAAAAGAACTTTTTTTTCATATTTGTCAAAATGTGATTTCTCTAGAATCTATGTGCTTCTATTAAAAAGCAACATATGTCAGAATTTAACTGACCTAAAATATTATATCTTAAAAGATATGGCCCCCACTCCGATTAAGATGGCAGAATAAGACACTTCAGGGCTCCATCCCCCCACAGAAGCTTTGAACAACCTACAAGAACTGGCAGAACCATCTTTCTCAAAACTCCAGAAAACAGTGAAAGGACTGCAGTAACTGGGTGAGCACCAAATCTAGAAAAAGGCTACTTAAAAGGGGTAGGATCTCCTGGTGCCTGCCTGCTCCTCCTACCCCTCACCGGCTCAGCACAGAGCTGGCCAGTGCTCCCGGCACGGATGCCTGATCCTGGTTCAGGTTGTGCACATAATGGAACATGTATGCCTGGCCCAAACTGTCTAGTTGTGGCCTGAGGGACTGAAACAGGACACTGCTCCCAGAACTTGCCCTGCATGTAGAAGGCAGCTAGCTCACAGAGCTCTCCTACAGAAGACGGAGGGAGAGCGGTCACTTGGCTGCCTGGGGCAAGGGACTGTTGCTTGTGGGACATACAGTGCAATGCCCCGGAACCTGAGGAAATGGTTTCCTAGAAAAGCTGACATTTGTATCTGTGTAGAAGGGGTTTCCTAGGGCCATATGCACATGCCCAAGACAAGATGCATGCACAGAAAGGGTCAAGGCAGCCCCCACATTTTGGCCATGAGCTATTCTCTAAACTCATTGGACAGGTAAGCCCTAAAGAAAAGCACTTGGCCAGGTCAATCTGCAAAGACTGGAAAAAATCTTTGTTTTCCTTTTTATTTTATTTTTTTCAGCTAGCTCCTGGCATTCAAGGAAAGCTCTGCCATAACACTAGCTGGAAACAAGCTTAAGGAACAGACGCCTCAGAGTCTAAATTTCCATGATAACACAATAAAAGATTAAAAAACACACAAAGACACAGAAGGTGATGGCCCAGGCAAAGGAGAAAGTTAAAGCATTGGAAACCATCAGTGAGGAGGACCAGACCTGGAACATATGAGACAAAGACTTGGGCAAAAAATGGTCCTAATTATGTTCAAAGAGCTAAAGGAAATCATGGACAAAGAATTAAAGGAAATCAGGAAAACAATAGATGAACACAAAGAGAATCTTAATACAGAGATGGAAATTATGAAAAGGAACCAAACAGAGCTGAAGACCACAGTAACAGAAATTAAAAATTCCCTAGGGGTGTTCAACAGCAGATTGTAGCTGGCAGAAGAACAATCAGTGAACTTGAAGATAAGATAATTGAAATCACTCAGTCTGAGGAGCAGAAAGAAGAATGAAGAAAAGTGAACAGAGCCTGAGAAACCTATGGGACACTGTCAAGTGTACCAATATACACACTGCAGGATTCCCAGAAGGAATAAAAGAGAGAGGGAGAGAGAAGAGAAGAGAGAATATACAAAGAAATAATTGCTAGAAACTTCCTAAATTTAACAAAAGACATTAATATATGCATCCAAGATGCTCAAAAACCTCCCAAAAGGATAAACCCAAATAGACCTATACCACACTATATTATAAATCAAACTGTCAAATGCCAAAGATAAAGAGAGAATTCTAATAGCTGCAAGAGAGAAGTGACACATACGTACAAGAGAGCCTCACTAAGATTACGTGCCGATTTCTCATCAGGCAAGAAGGCAATGGTATGACATATTTAAAATGCTGAAAGCAAAAAAAAAAAAAAAATGCCAACCAAGAATTCTATGTCTGGCAAAACTGTCTTTCAAAAATGAGGGAAAGACTAAGACATTCCCAGATAAACAAAAGCTGAGGGAGTTTATCACCAGTGTACCAGCCTGCCATGAAATGCTAGAGTTCTGCAGCTTGAAAGGACAACAGACAATAGATTGAAGCCACAAGAAGAACTAAGGATTTCTGGTAAAGGTAACGACAGGGGTAAATAAAATGCCAGTATTATTGTAGTTTGGATTTGTCACTCCACCTTTTACTTCCTACCAGATCTAAAAGGTAAATGCATAAAATGCAATGGTAAATGATACTATGAGTTTTGGACTCACAGTACATAAACATGTATTTTGTGACAAGAAGTGGGGGTGGGGGAGGAGTGGGGGAACATAGGTTATAGATACTATTGAAGTTAAATTGCTATCTAAGTAAAGATGAGAGTGTTACAGATTTAGGATGTTAAATTTAAGCCCCATGGTAACTACAAAGAAGGTATCAGAGAATGTGCAGGCTCATAGAGACAGAATTAGAGTACAGGTTTCCAGGGGCAGCGGGCAAGGGGAATAGAGAGTTAATGCATAATGGTTGTAGGGTTTCTGTTTGGGGAGATGGGAAAGTTTTAATATTGGAAGGTGGTGAGGATTGCATAACATTATGAATGTGATTAATCCCCCTGAATGGTGTGCTTGGGAGTGGTTAAGATGGGAAAGTTTCTGTTGTCTATATGTTCCTGTAATTTAAAAATAGGATGGGCATCTAAAGAGACAAGGACAGCTAAATGCAATATGTGACCTGGACAGGCCCTATTAAGGGAGAAGAAAAACCTCAAAGGGACATTATTGGGACAGATGAAAAAATTGGAATATAGACTGTAAGTTTTATATCAATATTCAATTTCTTGAACTTAATAACTAGACTTAAGGTGGTTACATAAGTGAATGTCCTTGTTCTTAGAAATGTATATGGCAATATTAAGTGTTCAACCTACACTCAAGTGTCAAAGAATGGATTGCTAAATAGAAGGATAGATGGATGGTTCGGTAGACTGTGGGATAGTGAGACAGCAAGTGTGACAAAATGTTAAAATTGATGATGTGGGGTGACAGGGGTATACTGGAATTTAATGTATGGGGTTTGTATTATTTTTGACACTGTCCTGTAAGTATGAAAGTAATTCAGATTTAAAAGGTTTTTGTTTTTTTTAAATATCATGCAAAGTATCCTTACATATAAAATCCTGATTAGATTAGTTTAAAATGAGTTATTTTGAAAAGTAATTTTAGTTGAAAGCTCATTTCAGCACTGTATTTTTGGTAATCATATGAAGATTAGGTACCTTCCAACATTTGTAGCATATTTACCATTAATACCACAGCAATATAGAAATTAGCTATGTAGTTTACTGGAAACCAACTATAATTTACTGGCATGTTGAGGGGGTGGAGGGGAAAAAAGCAAAAAAGATTTCCATTTGAAATTTAAATATTACTAATTAACTACAGGAATTTATCTTTTACTTTAAATTGTTCATTATAATCAACATCACTCAAAATAAGAGGAGAAATTGAACAATAAACTGAGATAGCGATTTCATCTATTATTTGCAAACACTTAAAAATATCAGACAACTACTCATGCTGCTAGTGGAACTGTACACGGCTCATTTCTAAAACAGTGATTTGACAGAATCAATCAAAAATGAAATACTCACTTTTGATTGCAGTAATTCCATTTCTAGGACTTTTTCCTATAGATACACATATTCAAAATAAGGTATATGCAGATCTATTCACTGTATCCTTGTTTGTTCCACCCCAGATTGGAAACCGCCTAAATGTCTTACAGTAAGGGACCAGTTAAAGAAATCATAGGACATTGATACAATGTAGCTACGACAAAGAAAAAGGAAGCTCTTCACTGACTAACAAAGACTGAATGCCAAAATATTTCAGTGAAAAGAGCATGTGCAGAGCAGCGTGTGCAGGTTGCCACGCCTGGTATAAGGAGGAGGAAAATGAGTGCATGCATATACATACGCATACATGTACACATGCACATACACACGTATTACAGACCTATAAACACACACACACAAGACCTGATAACTAGGCATCTAGAAAAGGAAACCAGGTGTCTGGGGACAGCAAAGGTGGAAGACTCTCTACGACAGTCCTTTGGACTTTTGAATTTTGAACTGTGTGAACATGTTACCTATTCAAAAATAATTTAACATAAATTGACAAAGGCGACCAATAATAAATTGGTCACTGGTAAATAGTAAGTAGATAATCATATGTATTACTACTTAAGGACTGCATTTTTTAAACTCCAAAACATTTAGGCCAAGCAAGATTAAGAAACAAAAAACCCATATGATTAAAGCTGTGGGGAATAAAAACGAGGTGTTCTTCCTCTTTCCCATTCTCTTGGAGTTTTTATAAAATAATCCATTAAATATAACCATTTGGGGGAAAACCAATTAAAGGGACAAAATTATCATTAGCCGCTTCCCCAGATGAACGACAAAAAGACAGGTTCTAATCAACACCGAGAAGCGCTGTGCAAAGAGCAGTTCGTAAGGGAAGGGGACAGATGGCCAACAAACATTGGCGGAACTGGGGCGCACGAAAAGTCTTGATCTGACACCGCAAACATCAAGCAACGGAAAGAAACTGTACCTGAGTGAAAACTGCTCTGGAAGTCTGGGTAGGCGCGCCTATCCAGCTTTCTCTAGTTTTTAGGTGCCTCCGGGTTTGCCGCTTGATGTGTTAGGTCACCACAAGGCAAATGCTCTTCCAAATCCCATCCCACTTTCTACCTACCAAGCACACCCACACAGCAACCAACCACCCTCTCACAACAGAAGGATGTCCTATCCCCAGGCGACGCGTGGCTCAGTTATTTCAAACCAATCTAGCACTTCAGTTCAACAAAAGGTTTTGAGCAGCATCTTGGAGCTGATGGAAGGAGACCTGAGCTGGAAGCTTCGGCTGTAACAGCCATCCCTGTTCTTCCCTTTGAAACAGATTTATGACAGGAGACAGATGAAGACCCCAGGGCTGGCGGAACCCTGGGATGATCCACAGCACAAGGCTACCCTACTCAGCGGGGGGGAGACGACAGAGAAGGAAGAGGGAGGCATCATCCCTCTTGTTTTCAGGTTGATCCCATCCTTAACGCTTCTCTCTGTGGAAGCGAGGAGGCCACCAGCGGGGCAGTTTCCTAAGGTGGAAGCGCCGCGGGGAACCACACGTGGGAGACGCAACCCAGCTGATGGAGGCTGCTTCTCTTGGTCTCCACGGACCCAGGCTGGGAGACCGTACATTTCAGGCAGGACACCCTCTCCCAGGAGTCGTGACGCAATCCCGGGGAAGAAACGCTGCTCAAGACCCAAAACCAGGCTCTGGTTTCTGCCGATTCAGGCAGACAGAGACCAATGGCCAAGACACTGGTCATGACAGACGGTATGTTGAATGTACACCTATTTAATATCAGCAGGCACTTAATATTCTTGGGTTTTTTATTGCTTTATCCACATATCGTTTTATAAATGTATTTTCTGTAGTGAATAAAAGTTGAATAAAAAAACATAAAACTTTCAGTAAACATCAGACAAGAAGCAAAGTTTTTTTGTTTGTTTGATTTTTGAACTTCAAATAAGTATTCAAAGAAATACGGCAGGTAGTGGGCCAACCAGATAATCTTTAACCATGTCAACAACATTTAAGGCTGAGAATTAAAATCACAAATGATTTGTACAATATGAATTTGTGGACTTAAAACTGACACTTTAATTTTAAAGAGGAAGATGTAAATGTACCTGTATATACTAATCACACAAAGAGCACAGATTTATGAATAGATTTTATACAGGGCCAGACTTTCCACTGTTATGTGAGGTATTGGGGGCTAAGGCTCAGTTGCACTCTCTAGCTGAGGCAGCAGACTCATCTGGTTTGAGGATAGTTTTAAATATAAAAACTAATTATCCTATCTCCCTGCCTATAAATTCAATTTCTCTTTCAGACGCTGCTTCTGTTATACATCTCTTGGTAGTCCCTTTGCATTCTGGCTTGTTTACAACCAGTCAAAAACACAGGAATGACAGGGATCAAATAAAAATAAGCTTCCCAACCTTTTAGGAGGGCTTGGTAGTGCAGCAACATTTCCATAATGCTATAAAATAAAATCAAGTCCATTTTCTATGACACTATGTATTTTTAAGTGGGAATTTTATAGCCAAAATGTAGAGTATAAAGTGGTTGCAAGAAGAGCGAGGCTAATGTCAGAGTCAGAATGCTGCTGCTTGGTTCAATTTTCCAACAAAATCAATCAACCGATTCACATGGAAATTGCATCATGCAAACATGTCAAGCCCAGAGCCCAGGCTTTGCATTGTGTGGGTCTCCCTCCAAGGCCAGGGCGCACGGAATCGCAGGGTGAGGTATGCAATGTGAGACACTCCTCCCTCCCAAACCCCACCGGAAAAGGGAGTCCTTCCCAAGCATGTCAAGGAAAGCAAATTAACAACTACAATTTACACTTACCAGCTGGGGTGGGGAAGGTCAAAGGCAAACCAAAGCAAACTGACAATGATAAAGAATTAAAACAGCCTATGCTGTTAAAAAAAATCTCCAAGTCCTTCCTACTCTCCCAGTGTCAGCAATATAAGTCGATCGGAAGAACTTTAGAAAGTTCCTCGTCAAAAATCTACCCTTGGATCGCTAGGTCAGCCACCAATTACTGCGACATCCTCCAGCTGTCTCTTTAACTCTTCAGACCTTATTTTTCTTATCTATGGAAAAATGAGGGAGTTGAACAAGGTGACTCTGAAGTTCCTTCCAGCTCTAACCTCTGTGGTTTACGATCAAAGACTGTGGAGACACCCCCTAAACCTGACCCTCCAAAGGCCTCGAGCCTGACTCTGTCTCAGGCTGTCCTGACCCCACAGGCAACGGCAACAAACACATGAGATATTTTTACCTTTCCTGATCTAGATGCTTTCTGTTTCTTGGTTTAATAAGCATCTCAGTTCAAGTGAACAGCAAAGGCGGATAAAAGGAACTAAAATTAGAGAACCAAGGGTCCTCAAAAAGAAGGAAAACACATTTGTAAGGAGGCAAAACCCACTTTTGGAAACTCTTTGGACTATCAATTGTTTTTTTCAGGAAGGGACCCAGGAAGGAATTTGCATACCCTACCTCCATTCTTATTTCCCATCTCCCTTGGGATGAAGGAGGGAAAATATGTTTCCTTCTATTTTCTGATTTGGCCAAATTTGGGTCACTCCTACATGCCTATAATTTCATACACTGATTTCTGAGACTTTCTGATAAACTTTGGTTAGGCCCATCCACCATGGGAGCTGACCCTTTGTAAAGATATTTGAAATAAGATTCTTTTTCCCACTTGCCCACAAAGGCCAATATCTGAACTCTTCCTGTCCCTTATTTTTGAAGCAAATGTAACTAAGGGGCAGTGATGTTTTCTCCAGCCTCCCATCAGGAGCAGAAACTCTACGTGAGGAGACCCCAGCTCTACCTTCTCCCAAAGGAAACTTTCAGG
>JAQZBX010072390.1:0-15079 GCA_029593785.1 Cabassous unicinctus | reverse complement strand
TTTTTTTTTTTCCTTTTATCACTGCATTATTGGGTGTCCAGTCTGTACCATGGCACCTTCCTCCTCTCATTCCCCAGTGTCTCCCAAATTTTCATTTAATTTTCAAAGAAGTTTTAGGTCCCAGAAAAGTCAACCCCATAATACTAGGGACTCTCATATACCCAACCTCCTTCCCCTTTCCTCACCCTATAATAAAACCTTTTTGTATGTGTGTGTGTGGATAGTAGCATTGTTATAACTGTTATACAGATAATGAAACTTTGCTACTAAACATTTTCAATGGTTTACGTATAGCTTACAATTTAGATGGTACAGTTTAATAATTTTTGATGATATTTACCATGTTCTGTGTCCTTTACTGTAAGGTAATGACTCTTTTCCTCCCTAATGGCCTTCTGCTTTTAGAAAGATAAGCTAACCTTGCTTCTCTGCCTTTGCAACCCTGCCTGCCCACTTGCTCAGAAATTTGTCTGCTTAGTGAACCTATATAAACTTATGAAATTTGGAAAACAGGGCTCAGAATTTAGAGAGTGAACTCACCTCTGGGCCCACGTGTAATAAAACTTTGTTCATCTGTGCTCCCAAGAGTGCTGTTTGGGTTACTTTTGGCTGGCTGCAACAGTTGTTTCCCTGACCAGGAAAGACCCAATTGAGCAGGCCCATTGTTCTTCCAGCTTGGGGCTGATGGGCATGGCCAGTGGCCATCAAGTGAATGAGATGGGCACCTCCTGTTCTCTTGATGGGACCTCCTTCTGAGATGGTCCCCACAGGCCACATCCCTACACCTTGGCCTGACTCAGTGGGGAGGCAGACTGAACAATGCCAGAAGACTCTGGAAAGGTAAGGCCCCATGTGCCAAGCCCTCAGTCAGGCCCATCTCTGGATAGAAGAGGATACTGAACAACTCCTGAAATCTTGAGTACTGAGATTCCAGAATAAGGCAATCCCTGTGGGAGGGACTACATAACCTCTGAGTGACTGTGTGATTGAGTGAGGACAGCAGAGGCTTGCCTCTCCTGCACCAGTCTGTGACTCCAAAGTGTTATGCTACAGAGTCTGCTTTGGCCCTAACCTGTTTTCTGCAGCTACATCATACAGCATAATGGCTACTTCAAAATTTACCCAGGTGACTTAGCTAAGATGAGCCTAAATTATTGTGAGAGATGTGGACAGGTGGGCATCTGAGTCACCTTAAAAGAGGTGACACCTTCCTTTGTCTGTCTTGCACCACTGATGCAGGGTATGGGCTCATTACAGTCAAAACCTACTGTCTTAAACTGCATGCTCAAGAATTTCAAGAAGGTTTTTTCTGGAGATTATGGCATCTGGATGAACCCTGGCACCCTCTGAGCCTTGTGTGAAGTAGAGTGGCCCATTTTTAATGTTGACTGGCCTTCAGAAGGGACCCTGGATATAGCCAGGGTCTGTGCAGTGTGGCTGGTGGTCACAGGAAATCCTTGCCACACTGATCAGTTTCCCTACATTGACTCTTGGTTGGAGATAGCCCAGAGTCTGTCCCCTTGGGTTTGATTGTGCATTGGGAAAAAGGGACATAGCAGGGTCTTGTTTGCACAGGGAATGGGGCTCTGGAAGCCAGTCATTCATCAAGGGTCCTCAGAGGAGGACACACCACCACCCCAACTGCCATATGCTCTGACCACTCTAGCCTCTCCTCCTGGCCCAGGAGCACAGGCAGATGTTCCAGAAACACCCCCACCTTCAGTCTCTCCTCCTAGCCTGGGAATGCAGGCAGATTTCCCAGCAACACCTCCACCTTTGGCCCCTCTGGGAATATTGACCCACTCTGAGGAAAGCTCCACAACCCCACTAGCAAGGAGACTTTAGTTGGCACAACCCACATTACAGATGTACCTCCGTGAAACACAGGGTCTGGCCCAGATCAGCAAGAATGGGACCATCCAACCCAGGAAGCCTGTATTACAACTACAGACCTCTTAAACTGGAAGCACCACACCCCCACCTACTCATAAAATCCCAGGCCCTTATTATTCTCATGGAATCCATTTTCCAAACCCATCATCCTACTTGGGATGATTGCTGCCAACTCCTCCTGACTTTGTTTAATATGGAGGAGAGACGATGAATTCTGATGAAAACCCAACATTGCCTGCAGGAGCATGCCCTATTGGCATCTTAAACCCAGAAGATTGGGCATGAGAAGTGGTACCAGAAACCCAACTGAACTGGGATTTCAACACTGAACAGGGACTGGCTGCACTCCAGCAATACCAGGAAGCACTCCTCTGAGGGGTTAGAGAGGGGACAAAATGACCCACAGACATGACAAAGATGCCTTTAGTTACTCAAAAGCCT
Organism: Cabassous unicinctus; assembly: GCA_029593785.1. Classification (NCBI taxonomy): domain Eukaryota; kingdom Metazoa; phylum Chordata; class Mammalia; order Cingulata; family Chlamyphoridae; genus Cabassous; species Cabassous unicinctus. Next base: position 12,745 of record JAQZBX010072390.1, on the reverse strand, counting down.
GATGTGTCTCTGGGAGATTTCTATGAATGGCTTCATGAGGCCTTCAGAATCTACACCTCTTTTGACCCAGAAGCTCCAGAAAAACCAGGGGATGGTGAATGCCACCTTTGTTGCACAGACAGCAATGGACATTAAAAGAAAGCTCCAAAAATTAGAAGGGTTCACAGGCATGAACATCTCTCAACTACTGGAAGTCACCAACAAAGTTTTCTTCAGTTGAGATGAAGCCACTGAATGAGAAGCCAAGAAGCAAATAAAACGTCAAGCCCCGTACTACCAGAAGCCTTAGGAAATCCTGACCACATCAGATGAGAAGGACCAAATTGAAAAGGGGGGACAAACATCAGAAGGGTGCTAATGGCCAGAGACCAATGTGCTTACTGCAAAGATAGTGGACACTGGAAAAATGTATGCCCCCAAAAGACTCAGGCACATAGAGGGAACATCCCTGAAGAGAAATACTGACCTGAGCCCCAAGACCATCTGTTCGGGCTGGCAGGACTCAACCCTGAATAGGGTGACTGGGCTCACTGGAAATTGGCCCCCATGAGCCCATGATCAAACTACAAGTTTGGGGCCAGTCAATGACTTTCATGGTGGGCACTGGTGCTGAACATTCTGTGGTCACAACTCCCACCACCCCCTTTAGCAGAAAAACCACTAATATCATAGGACTGACTGGGGACCAGTCAGGCCAATGGCCTTTTTGCCAGTCAAGAACTTGCCAGCTCAGTGGCCATGAAGTAACTCATGCATTTCTGTACCTGCCTGAATGTCCAGTTCCCCTGCTTGGTAGAGACCTCTGAACCAAACTGGGAGCCCAGATTACCTTCAAACCTGAAGGGCCAGGAAACTTAAACCTCAGGATAAGACTCACTGTCCTCTCCACCATGCCCCAAAGTGAAGAATAGAAACTTCATGTGGAAGAAAGTTCAGGTCAGAATCTGGAAAAACTGCTGGAACTTTTCCCCCAGGTTTGGGCAGAAAAAAATCCACTGAGAATGGCACAGAATGATGCACCCATCATTATTGACCTGAAGCCTGGAGTGATCCCAGTCCAGCAGAGGCAGTATCTGATCCCCCATGAAGCACAATTGGGTATAGCCAATTAGATCACCTGAAGAAAGAGGGGATCCTAATCAAATGCCAGTCACCTTGAAACACTTTGCCAGTAAAAAAGACAGATGGGACCAGATATTGACCAGTGCAGGATTTATGAGACATTAATCATGCCACTCTCACATTACACAGGTTGATCCCACCCTGTACACATTGTTAGGACAGCTGCCACCTGAAGTTGCCTGATTCACTTGCCTGGACCTGAAAGGTGCCTTATTCTGCCTGTGGCTGGTACCCCCAAGGCAGCCTCTGTTTGCCTTTGAATGGGAAGATCTCAAAACCCAGTGAAAAACTCAGCTAACCTGAACCTGGCTCCTGCAGGGCTTCAAAAACTCCCCTACCCTTTTTGGGGAAGAATTGGCAGCAGATTTGGCCACCTACCCCAATGAATACTGCAGGTGTTCTCTCTTACAATATGTAGTGGACCTCCTACTTGCCAATGAAATGGAAGAGGACTGCTGGAGAGGGACCCAGACTCTCCTACAACTTCTAACACAGACTGGGTACAAAGTGTCTTGGAGAAAGCCCCAGATCTGTAAACAGCAAGTCAAATACCTGGGGTTCAGTATCACACAAGGGCACCAGATGCTCAGAACAAATGAAAGAAAGTGATCTGCACCGTCCCTACCCCCACCACAAAAAGAAAGCTTCATGAGTTCCTCGGGGCTGCAGGGTTCTGCTGCATCTTGATTCCCAGGTTTGCAGCCATGGCCCAGCCCCTTTATGAAGTTTTGGTGCGTCCAGAAAAAGAGTCACTTGCCTGGAGAGAAGCTCAACAGGGTGCCTTTCAAAACTTCAAAAGACAACTTGGCCGAGCCCCTGCCTTGGGGCTCCCAGATGTAACTCAAAACTTTAACATGTTTGTGCATGAAAGGAACAGAGTAGCATTGGGGGTTCTCACACAAACAGTCAGCCTCTGACAAAGACCTATTGCTTACCTCTCCAAGCAGCTGGACTCCATGGTTAAAGGGTGGCCACCCAGCCTAAAAGCCTTGGCAGCCTTCTTGTCAGAGAAGCTGACAAATTAACTCTCAGACAGGCAATTCATGTTATGGTGCCACATGCAGTCACTGCCCTAATGAACTCACACGGGCATCTATGGATATCAAATCCCTGGCTTGCACATTACCAAGGTATACTCTGTGAAAACTGCAGAGTGACAATAGAAATGGTGCACAGTCTAGATGCTGCCATATTTTTGCCAGATGAAGAAGGGATTCCTGAACATGACTGTGTTGAAGTGACGGAAGAAGTTTATGTCAATTGCCCCAACCTCCAAGACAAACTGCTCCCTTCCCCAGATCAGACACTGTTTACAGATGGGAGCAGTCTTGTTAAAAATGGGTAGAAGCTTGCTGGGTATGCAGTCACCACTATTGAACAGGTGGTGGAAGCAGCATCTCTACCACATGGATGGTCTGTACAATGGGTAGAACTCTGGGCACTGGTCCGAGGCCTGCAGCTAGCTGCCGGGCAAGTGATAAACATTTACACTGACTCTAAGTAAGCATTTGCTACCATTCATATCCATGGGGTGATTTATAAAGAAAGAGGTCTCCTAACCACAGGAGGAAAGGAAATAAAAGAAAAGAAGAAATTCTCCAACTGTTAGAAGAAATCTGGAAACCAGACAAAGTTGCCATCATCCACTGCCTGGGACATCAGAAAGGAATGTATATGGTCACTCAAGGAAACAGGTTACCTGACAAAGCAGCTTGGCAAGTGGCTGGAGGAACCCACAGAATATGAGTCCTGGAATTAACACCACAGCTGTCCCTCTTAGGACAAGAGTCTGATCAACTAAGCTATACCCAGAAAGAACAGGAGTGGGCTGAAAGAGAAGGGGGAAGCCAAACCCCTGAAGGAACTTGGCTGCTCCCAGATGACCAGATTTTTGTACCAAAAGGAGCCACTCATACCCTCATCCAGTGATACCACCAGCTCACCACCTAGGAAAAACTGCACTAGAAGTCCTGCTTGGGAGATACTACTATGTAGCCTGGCTAACTACTCTCTGTGCCACCATCATCAGCCAGTGCCAAGTTTGTGCAAAAAATAACCCCTTGCAGAGCCCCCGTACTCCAGCAGATGCCTTGCACATGGGAATGGCCCCCTTTGAAGGTATCACAGTAAACTTCATGGAAGTGAAACCGAGTCAGGGGTACAAATATCTGTTGGTGATGAAATGCACCTTTTCAGGTTGGGTCGAAGATTTCCCCACTCACTCCAAGAGGGTAAGAGAAGTGACTAAGGCTTTACTTAGAGAAACCATTCCATGACACAGGCTGCCACTGTCAATTGGAAGCAGGCCTTCATGGCTGCTATAGTCCAAGAGCTAGCAAAAATGTTAGGACTCAAATGGAAACTCCATACTGCTTACAGGCCCCAGAGCTCAGGGAAAGTTGAATGCATGAATTGAACACTCAAAGCCACCCTAGCCAAATTCTGCCAGGAAACTGGTCTCCCCTGGGTAGATTTCCTTCCCTTGACCCTTCTCTGAGTTAGGTGCACCGCAGGACCCACTGGTTATTCACCCTTTGAAATTCTATTTGGGTGGCCAGCCCCAATTATCCAGGCCTTCATAGGAAATCTCAAACTTGTGGAGAAGGCTAGCCAAGATTCCATTCTCCAGCAGCTAGGGAAAACTCTAGCCAAAATATATAAAACTGTCTTGTTCCAGAATCTCATCCCCCTGGGACACCTGGTGCAACCCCACTGGCCAGGGGACCTAATCTGGGTCAAAGACTGGAAAAAAGAACCCCTTCAGCCTTCCTGGACAGGTCCACATACTGTGATCCTTGTAACTCTTACTGCTCTTAAAGTTGCAGGCATCATCCCTTGGATCCATCATTCTAGGGTGAAGAAGGCACATCTCAATAAAGAGCAGGGCAGCTGGACAGCCCAAACCATACCTGGCCACCCCTTTTGAGTGTGAGTCACCCAGGATCCTCGAGCACGGTCCTTGTCAAATGCCTGCTGAATGGACCCCTGCTCCTAGTGGATTCTGTGCTTATAAGGTCTGTTCACCTTGGTATTTGTAGTGGGACTCACTGCTGTGGCCCCTCAAGACTGGACTTTTGTGAATAGAGCCCTAATTGCAATTGCTTACTGGTGTATGATAGAATGCTTATGTGCCTTAACATGCTTGTCCTTTACTTCCTTGCCCCCTCCCTAAGAGCTAATACCCACCCACAAAATTTTTGGCAGCTGCAAGTTAGTCAAAGCTGGGGCAAACAATCCATGCTGAATGCTTCAGTCCCATTCTCAGCAGGTGCAACTTCAATTTCTGTAATATTTGATGCTTGCTGGGTAATTCAAAATCATGCTCCTTACACCTTGCTGGTTGCCCCATTCCCCCATGCCCCCATACCTGCCCCCAGGAGAGGGTGTAGGGGTCACAGCTATGGAAGTTATGACAAATACCTTTGCCAAGTCCCCCCAAAATGTGGAGGATTCTGCCATTCTTGGTTCTTCCTGGTAGGTGCCACCCCTCCCTGGAAGGCCATCCCACTGACTTCTCTGAATTTCCTACAGAAAATCCCCAGCCTGGCAGGGTATGGCATAGAAACATGTGACCCCATAAAACTCACCTTATTAAACATAATCACTGTATTAGAAAATACCTTTTTAAAAGCCCAGGAGGGCTGAAACTAGGAATCAGAATATACAATCCATCGGGGCCGGACCCAGGAGACCTCATACTGGTCCAACTGATCCCGGTAACCCCAACCCCCAGAGAAAACACTGATGGAAAATATCAGTAAAGCAGCCCAGATGCTAAAAGTCAAAGTTAAAACAGCCCCTCACAACATTCTTTTGAACCAGATTTGAAATTTCCACCAACTCCTAAGTGAATCTCAACACGACATAACTGCGTCCTGCTGGGTATGCGCTTCCTCCTGTCTAACCTTCTTCTCTGTACCTGTCCCATGGAATGTAAACCCCCTAACCAATGACAGCTCTGCAGCAGGAACCAGGCCCCTCCCAGTCTGCATAACTGAACACCCAAGAAAACCAGCAAACTGTAAAAACATAACTACCAGGTCTCCTTCAACCATCCTCCCTCTTGGAAGGGCCAACTGTGATAACACCCACCTAATCAATGAGCCTGACCAGCACTGCAAAGTCCACCATCTGGGTCTCTGGCACCAACACCTATCAGTGCCTACCCCAGGGTGGCCAGGACATCTGCTACCTGGCTTGGTCAGTGCCATCATTTTTGGTGTATGGAGATGAATTGCCTAGAGAGCTCTCCCAATCCAAACAAGCAATACAGGCAATTCCAATACTCTTAGGACTAGGAGTAGTCAGGAGTGCAGCAGTAGCAGGGGTTTCTCTTGCAGTTGGTCAGGAGGGCTTACAAACACTAGCATGGGAAACATCAAATGACCTCAAAGAAATATTGGGGGATCTCAATGGGTTGCAAGACCAGATAGACTTATTGGTGGAAGTGGTTTTGCAAAACAGGCAAGGATTGGACTTGCTCACTGCAAGTTCAGGGGGGGATCTCTCAGGCCCTGGGGGAAGAATGCTGTTTCTATGCAAACTCCTCAGGAATAGTTAGGGACAAAGTAGCACTGCTGAAAGAACGAGCCAAAGACCATTTAAACCATATATACCAGGTATCTGCCAATGGAAATTACTTCCAGTATCTCCACTCCTGGATTTTGCCATTTATGCCACTAATAGCCTCAGTCTTTTTCCTCTCAACTTTTAGGCCATGCATTCTATGGTACCTAGCACAATACATCACTTCCTACTTAAATGCCTTAAAACACCAAGTAATGCCTCATGTTAAATAGCAGCCCTTGGGGACTATAGAATAATCCCCATTATAGCAAGTGAGGCCCCTTAAAGAATTATAAGGGCATCAAAAGGAGGGGATGATAAGGGAAGTGCTGGGACCCCAACCCCACCTTCAGCAGAAATCCACAGCTTTAAGAAAATAAACTCCCCATGGTCCCTGGTCACGCTCTCCCCTCCTTCCTCCCCTTTTCTTCATGGATTCCACATCAGGAAGATAAGCACCTGCAGGCTGCCCCTTTTGATTTGAAATTTACAACTCTATACAGATAATGATTCTTTTCCTCCCTAATGGACTTCTGCTTTTAGAAAGATGAGCTAATCATGCTTCTCTGCCTTTGTATCCCTGCCTCCCTGCTTGCTCAGGAATTTGCCCACTTAATGTACCTATATAAATTTATGAAAATTGAAAAACAGGGCTCAGAATTTAGAGGGTCAACTCTCCTCTGGGCCTGTGCATAATAAAACTTGTTCAACTGTGCTCCCAAGAGTGCCATTTGGGTTACTTTCAGCTGGCCGCAACAGTAGGAGCCTTGGCTGAGCAAATGCTGCCTGATAACTTGGGGAGTGGGGATTCCTTGGAAAAAAGTTCATGACTCTGTCAAAGGTGCCTCCCCAGGGCTATGGGTGCACACCAGGTCTTTCTATCTAAATGGCCAAAGAAATGCTCTCCCCATTGCATCATCTCCATCTTTTTATAAGTCAAAATCTGGCCCTATGATATGTTGGCCTTCAGGCATCTACCTTGGCTATCAGGCCCACTCTAGACAGGATTATCTCCCTCCTTTTAAAATGTAAATAGAAGAAGGGCTCTGAGTCTTTAGTGTTTCTAGTCAATTACCTCTCTCTCTCTCTCTCTCTCTCTCTCTCTTTTTTCTGGTATGAGAGATGTTTCTCAGACCACATATTACTCTTATCAATCAGTGTTCCCCTTTCTCCTCATCTTCTTTTTTTGTTTTTCACCTGTTGATTAACATTTTTATTTTTTCCTGTTTATGGTGACCAAAAAATTGTTGTGTACAGGATTTTTTATGAAAATATTTTCAGTTCACTTATCTAGTAATGGGGTTACAGGACTCTTAATAAAGTGTGATTTACTTTCTAAGAAACTGACATTGTCTTCCAAAGTGGCTGCATTGTTTTGTTTGCATTCACATGAGCAATTAATATGACTTCCTGTTGTTCTAGATTCATGCTACTATTTCAAATTCTCATTTTCTCAAACTAGTCTCATAAGTGTGTCCTGTTATCTCATGAGGCTCTAATTTGTGTTTCCCTCATGACTAATATGTTGAGGTTTTCTTCATGTATTATTTCCCACCCATATATCTTTTTAATGAGGTACTAGCAAAATCATTTAGCCATTTTTAGTTAAAATGTTTATGTTCTTATGGTTGAGTTTTAAGTGTTCTAATATTCTGGATACAAGCTCTCAATTAGATATGAGATTTACATATATAGTCTGTAAATCTATGGCTTGTCTTTTCTTTCTGTTAACAGTGTCTTTCTCTGAACAAATGTCTCATTTTAATCAAGTCAAATTCATCAGTTTTTGTTGTTGCTGTTATTTGGTATCCCTTGTCCTCTTGAACAAAATCTTTAAAAGTATTATCAAGTAAAATTTTGAGTTTCAATTTCCAATTTGCACTCCCTTTCAGGGCCCCATTTCATGTTCCATGAGGTAATGGAGAAAATTTGTGGTTCCTGCCAACTAGACTCCTAGGCAACCATTTCTGTCTGTCTAGGGTGTCCCAATTGATCTTGAGGAGGGGGACTGTTCTCACTAGTGTGATGGTGACTTGACCATATGTGATTGTTTGAACACTCATTGTTGAAAATCTATGCTTTCTACACTGAATTGTCTTAACATAAACAGAAAATCTAATGGCCATATAAGGAAACCTGTGGCATCCTCAACTCTGAACATGCTTATAAGGACCTACTAAATGCCAGATGATTTCAGGGATGTAATTCAAATGGTATTTCAGGCAAGGTGTCCATGGTGGCAGTGTATGTGGGGAAGAGACTTAGACCATGACTGCCCTTTCATATAGCTCTGCTTGGGATCTGACCCTTGCTGAGAAAGTGCTGGGGCAGCCTGGGGAAAGAGGATGATGAAGAGCAGTCCACAGGATGCCTAGTCAATGGCCACTGACCTTTGCTGGCAGCTCCCTTTGTCAAAATATGCAGAGACCACTGATCCCCAGGTCATGGGGAAAGGCAGGTGGGGGGCAGATAATAGTTTATATATGCCATTGTCTGAGTTTATGTATATTCCAGGCAAGGTGTTAAGGTATCAATACCTACAGTGGAGAAATGTAAGCACAAAAGAGGCTACCACTAGGCATCTCTGTTGGATAAGAATTATTTCAATAGTCACAATTTCTGGGGGCAGGGGAGTGGGCATTTGATATGTAGGAGGGAAGGGGCTGGGTGGCCTCCTGTAGAGTGGCTGCCCAGGGCTGATCTGTGACTGATGTGAGACCCTCTCATGTCCTGCCAATAGCTCACCTGGTCCCTAGTCTTGCTGTTAGTAGGAGACTTGGTTGAGCAAAGGCTCCCTGGTAACTTTCAGAGAGGGCTTTCCCAGTAAATAAAATGTTCCATGACTCTGAGTCAAAGGGGCTTCCCCAGGGCTGGGGATGCACTACATCTGTCTTCTATCTGAATGGTCAAAGAAATGCACTCCACATTGCATCATCTCCATCATTTTAAGTAAAAAGCAAAATCTTATGAATTCTTTGCCTGAGGGTATCTACCTTGGCTATCAGCCAGCTCTGAACAGACCTTTCTTCCTCCTTTGAAAATATAAATAGAGGAGGGGCTCTGAGTCTCTAGTGTTACTAGACAATTACCTCTATATTTTTTTCTCAGATGATGGAAGCAGACCCTATATTACTCTCACCAGCAGTCTGGCACTTTCTGCTTGTCTTCTTGAACAAAATCTTTAAGTATCTTTGATATCTCCAGTAAAGTAAAATTTTGAGATTTATTTTCCAGTTTGGGTTCCCTTGTGTCTCCCTTTTGGGGCCATGTGGGTCTTTCCACGAGGTGACAGAAATCTGTGATTCCCACCAACCAAACACAGGGGTAACTGTCTCTCTCTCTCTGATGGGGTCTTATAAGGGGTGTTTATTTAGTTTTGAAAGAAACTGCAATTTTTCTCAAAGTGGTTGTACAATTTTACATTCCCACCAGCATTGTGTGAGGGTTCCAGTTCCTTCAAATCCTGGCCAACACTTGGTATGTTCAGTCTTCCTAACTTTGAGCTATTGAAGTGGGTGTGCTGTGATTTTAATTTGCAGTTTCCTAAAGACTAAATGTTTTGTATATCTTTTTTAGGTGATTGATATCAATACATTGTCTTTTTGGTAAAGTGATTGAATCTTTTACCTACTATTTTGTTATTTTTGACTGCAAGCTCTTATATTTTTTACAGATATCATTTAACAGATATATGATTTTCAAACTTTTCTTTTAGTCTGTGGCTTATTTTCTAATTCTCTTCATGGTGTCTTTTGAATAACAAGATCTTCATTTTAATGAAGTCTTGTTTTATTTATTTAGAAATTGTGGTTTTGCTGCCATAGCTAAGAAATCTTTGCCTAAATAAAAAACATGAAGTCTTTTTCATAAGTTTTCTTATGGAATCTTTTGGAGTTTACATTTCACATTCAAGTCTGTTATCAATATGTGTTTGTTTGAACACTATTTATTGGAAAGCTTATACATTCTCAACTGAATTGTTACATATGCTGAAAATCTATTAACCATATGTATGGGCTATTTCTGGTCTCTTCATTGGGATTCAGAGATTGACTTGGCTGTTTATTTGCCAAAGCCTCATGGTCTTGAATACTGGAGATTTAAACTCTGTCTTGATATCAGATAGTTTAGATCTTCTAAACCTATTCTTTTACTTCAATGTTTTGGCTGTTCTAAGTTATTTTCATATTCCATATGAATTTTAAAATCTGCTCCTTAGTTTCAGGAAAACCTGCCGGGATCTTAGGATTATATTGTATCTATAAATCAGTTTGGGTAGAACTGAGACCTTACCAATAGTTCTTTTGGGGTCAATTTACACAGGTTCCCTCTCCATTTATTTGCTTTTCCTTTCTATTAGAAAGGTTATTAAAATAAGTGATCAGCTTGGTGATCTTATTCATCTTTCAGATTCATAGATGAATTAATTTTATATTTTTAATGCTACTGTAAATAGTATTTTTATTTTGATATTTCATTGAAATATATTACAATACAATTCTTATTTTTATTTTGGAATAATTATTGATTCACAGGTGTTTTCAAAGATAGTATACTGTGATGTCACATATACCCTTTACCCTGTTTCTACTAATAGTAACTTCAGTTATGACTATAGTCCAATATCAAAGCAAGGAAATTGAAATTGGAACAATATGCACACAGTTCTTTTTTCTTTTCCATTTTTCTCACAGGTGTCAGTTTGTCTAACCACTATGACATCAATGTACAGAACTATTCAGTCCTTGCATCATATCCACTTCCCTTAGACCCTCACCCTAATCTTCATCATTACTAACTCCTAGCAAACACTAATTTGTTTTCTATCTCTATAATTTTGTTATATAGAGAATGTTATATAAATAGAATCATCCAATATGTGACTTTTTTAAGGTTGGCTTTTTCAGTTTGCATAGCATCCTGAGATCCATCCATGGTGTTGTGTCTATCAGTAGTTTCTGGCTGTTTTGCTGCCTCGTATTTCATGGTAGAGAAGGATGACAATTTGCTTAAAAGCTTAACTATTAAAGGACATTTGAGTTGTTTCCATTTGGGTTTATTACAAATAAAGCTGATATGAATATTCACGTTTTTGTGTGGACATAAATTTTGATTTCTGGCTTAAATAACCAGGAAGGCAATTGTTGCATCTTATGGCAGCTGCATTTTTAGTATAGATTTTTTTGAGTTTTGTTTCCCATTTACATTCCCATCAACAATGTAGGAGGGATCTGTCAGGGCATCTTCTACGGCATTTGGTATTGTCACTATTCATTATTTTTTCTGTTCTAGTAGATGTGTAGTGACATCCCATTGTGGATTGAGTTTGCATTTCCCTAATAGCCAATTATCTAATGCTTAACAAAAGAAAGCTATTTTCCCACCCAGGAACTCATAGCCTAACCCAATATAGGTCCAAGCACAGAGGACTGACCTGAATTCCAATTCTGAACTTTGGGGGCCTGCTCTTTTTTCAGGGTTACAGCTCCTCTTCCAAGTAGAATGTCTCATGTACATTTTTTTTTACATGTTTTCCAAGCTCTGATGTAAAATGAAAACAATTTCCAGGGGCAAGTATTCTCTGGTGAGGCCTGAATGGAGTCTTGTAATTAGAGGTGTTTCTGATGTCCATGGAGCCTGGTCTTTGCTTTTCATCCCTTGAATTTTACGGTCACACATGCACATGCCTGCACACACACATAAGCATGCAGAGGAAAACAGTTAAAAACAAAATAAGACTAGAACACTTTGGAAACTTTGCAAACCATGCTTCTGCTATTAGATCAAGATAGGATAATTTTAGATAAAATGGGAAGGGTAAACTTATTTCTGTGACCCATTTTATTTGCAATCACTGTACTTACATAAAAGCACAGTTTGAAAAATGATAAAACAAGGTATGGGGAGAAAATCCAGTGGGCATCAGAAAACATTCTCCAGAGGGCAGCCAACATATAGGTTGATGTGGAGGCTGGAGGTCCAGGGATTTCACTAGCCTGCAATCACAGATACTCTTCTTTAATCAGCTTTACATAGTGGATTTCAATTGTTTAAAGAGTACGTGTCTTTTCTTTTAACTAGGAACTTTAAAGTCAATCACTCATCTTCCTCAAAAAAATTATATTTTTTAAAGATACATAGATTACATAATTGATACATAAAATATGTAAGGAATTCCCATATGCCCCACTCCTTAGCCCTCACACATTTTCCCACATTGTCAACATCCTTCATTAGTGTGGCACATTTGTTACAATTCATGAAAATATATTGGAGCATTGCCACAAAGTGCAGATTATAGTTTAAACTCTCTCCTGCATTGATGAAGTTTCAAACAAAGGCCATTGACTACTGACAGTAAGCAGATCACTTCGGAATGTAGGAAACACCCTGGAATGTAGGAGATAAGAGCCTAATCTCAAGATAATGAGATAGGATCTTATGGTAGCTGGGTGGGGAAACATACTGAGTTTCTATTGAGTATTTTGTATGTTAGATAAGATTTACAACATCTGCTACATGCAGGAATGTAAACCCTTCAAGACTTGCTGGGTTTTAGTAAAATGTAAACTGTCAGGTATCTATTGCCTTTGGATATGCGTATATGTATTTTGATTGGTCAAAAACCAAATAAAAGCCACGCTCTATGGTGTGGCTGGGCTCTTCTCGTGACTTCGGATGAAGAGTCCCCTGATCCCAGTTTTTTCTTCTCTTTGTCTTATTCTTTCTCATCCATGGCACCGTTTTCACAGACCCAGTTCCTGACCAGCAACATATGGCACCCAATGTGGGGCATCAAAACTTTCTCAGAACATTGGGTAGGAACATCCACCCTCTTCAACTGCGGGGGCAAACTCACCCTCTCTGTACACATGTGTGGGGCTCCTCTCTTGGACCAAGGAGATGTCTTAAGTCCAGATCTCTGCTTCCATGGTTTTCTTCTTAAAGCTGATTCTCCTTCAATCTCTCCGTTCCATGTCCTCTTTTGTCCAAGCTGACAGTGGTTTTGTTCATACAGCTCTCTCAAAAATTTTGTTGGTTTAGCATGCAGGAAGCA
>JAQZBX010072388.1:0-15083 GCA_029593785.1 Cabassous unicinctus | reverse complement strand
GCCACCAGTTTTCTCTTGCAATATCCTAATATTTTCATACCTCTGTCTTCTCACCTCCATGGTCTTTGTTAAGAAACCATCAAACAAAATCTAAATGGGCATCCCTTTTATCTGATGTTTTGCTTCTCCCTTGTTGCTTTCAGAATTTTCTCTTTATCTCTGGTATTTGAAATTCTAAATAGTGTTTGTCTTGGAGTCAGTCTACTTGTATTTATTCTTATTGGAATCTGTTGTGCTTCTTGGCCCTGAATATTCATGTCTTTCATGAGAGTTTGGAAATTTCTGGCCATTATTTCCTCAAATACTTTTTCTGTCCCTCTTCCTTTCTCTACTTCTTGTGGAACTCCATAACATATATGTTGGGGTACTTCATAATATAATTCAAATTCTTGAGCCCCTGCTCAAATTTTCCATCCTTTTCTCTATTCTATCTTTTAAAATTTCAGCTGTTCTGTCTTCTATGTAGCTGATTCTTTCTTCTTTGATTTCAAATCTGCTGTTGTATGCCTCTACCATATTTTTAATCTCAGCTACTGTGCCTTTCATTCTCATAAATGCTCTTATTTTTCTATTTTTCTAGTCAAGCATTAAAATTCTTCTGTGTGTTAACTCAGTGTCTTCTAAATGTCTTTTATCTCTTTACCCATGTTGTCTTACAACTGATTGATTTGATTGAGAAGATTTGTATGAACATCACTGATTTGTTGTTTCAAATCCTTTGTCTCATCTGGAGCTTTGATTTGTTCCATTGTCTAAGCCATTTTTTCCTTTTCTTAGTATGTCTTGTATTTTTTTTTTATTTTATGTCTATTAAACTGATTAGGATGGTGACTTTGATAGTTTTTCTTTTTTTCCTAGGGATTTAGTATTGTGGGTTTCTGCTGCTCTTTGATTCTTGGCTGAGCTTTTTCTAGGTCTTTAATACTGCCCCTTTTTAACTGCTCAAATCAGGGATATGGACCTAGGAATGGAATGCAGAACAGTTTCCAGTGGTCTTAGTGAAGTGGGTAGTAAAGGTACTCAAAAGTCTCTTTTATTTATTTATTTTTCCTTTTTGGTGCACTTTTCTTGGTCTGAGAACATATGGCGCCCTTAAGCAGAACTCTCTCCTCAGACCAAGAGGAGAATGTGTTCATTTACTGGAACCCCATCGGGGCAGGTGGTGTTGAGTCAATATTCTGGATAATTCCCCTCATGGTGGGCTACTCATAACCAAGTCTTACAAATCAAACTTGTTCAGAAAGCTTCCACTGGCTATATCCTCCCTTTCCCTTGTGAGGAATTAAATTTTCACAGAGCAACCAGTCCACCAGTCCAGATCAGTAGAGAGGGTATTTGAGAATGCAGATTCTCTTTCACTCCTTGCAGTTTACCAGGGAGAAGTATGTTGCACTCCCACACAGTGTGGAAGGGCATGACCCTTGTGATGCTTGGGATTTCCAAAGGACAACCCAAGATCACTGGCTAAAACCTGAATCAGTCAGAGGTGGAGTCCCTTCCTCTCCACTTTCCTGGGGCAGTAGATCCCTGTGACCCTCTTCAGTTTGTAGCCACTGGCCAGGAGCAGGAGAATGCACTGCTGTCTGCTCTGAGGGTAGGAGGATGGGCAACAGCACCTGCAACTGCAGCCTTACTGATAGATTTTTCCCCACTAAGACTCCTTTTCCATGCCCATCTCTCTTCTTGGAGGTGACCAGCCTTCCCCTTGTGTCCTAATCCTTAGAACAGGTTTTTAGACAGTTTCTACCTGTCCTCTAGCTATTCTTTTTGCAAAAGAAATGAGTCTTGTGCCTCTCTAATCTTCCATTTTTCTGGAAGTCACATGTCACAAATTGCTTCTTAACTTGTTCATATTTCCCCAGAAGGAAGAGTGCATTACTGATGTAGCAGTTTGGCATTATTTATGAATTCCAAAAATAGATATTAGATTATGTTTGTGAACTGGTCTTTTCCTCTGGGCATATTAGATTATATTTTATTCTCAGAGATTTACTTGATTAAAAAATGATTAAGGCTTTGATTTGGCCATGTCAAAAGGATGTTGAACGTCCGCTCCCTTGGTGGGCAGGGACTCACAGGAAAACCTCACTGCAGAGACGGGAGGTCCGAGTTTTTGAGCTGGAGCCCCAGGAAGTAAGCACACAGAGTAGCTTGGTTGTGAAGAAGGAGAGAAGGTCCAGGAAAAAGAGACAAACTTTTCACCTGACAGTTCACAGCTGGTCTTGTGGAGAGAAAAAAGCAGCTGAGCCCAGAGAGAATCGAGCCCTGGGAAGACAGACAAAGCCTATAGACCCTGACCATGGTGCCTTAAAAGGAAGAGGCTGAACATTGGCAGCCATCTGGCTCCAACACATGGCCATAGACTTTGGTAAGGGAAGTAATTTATGATTTATGGCCTGATAACTGTAAGCTTCTACCCCAAACAAATACCCTTTATAAAAGCCAATGGGTTTCTGGTATTTTGCATCAGCACCCCTTTGACTAATACAGAATTAGGTACTAAGAGTGGGGTAGTAATTTGCAATTACCAAAATGCTGGAATTGTTTTATAAATGGGTAAGAGGTATTTTTGGAGGAATTGTGAGTTGCTCGGTAGAAAAGACCTACAGTGCTTTGAAAAGATGGTTGATAGTAATAGGAACTCAAAGGTGACTTTTTATGAGGCCTCAGAAGTAAATGATGAAACTATTATTGGAAACTGGAGAAAAGGTAATCCGTGGTTTAAAGTTGCAGAGACCTTAGTAAGATTACTCCTGTTGTTTTATGGAAAGCAGAATTTGAAAACAGCATGCCTGAGCATTTAGCTGAAGAACTTTCCAAAGTAAACCTGGAGAATGTGGCTTGGCTTTTCCTTGTGGCTTATAGCAAAATGCTATATGAGCAAGATAAGTTTAGAACTTAACTGTTGGGCATAAGAAAAACAGAAACTTGTTCCAGAACTTTGAAGTCTCTGGAAATCAAGCCCCCAGATGAAAGTGCCCCATTTGAGGACTTAACTAAACTTAGAACTTTGAAATCAGGATTGAAGATGCAATTATCTCAGAAAGACTTGTTGAAAGTCTTACTGTCTGATGACTTTGACCCCTGCTTCCTGCTTGCTAAACCAAGAAACTTTCTGAGAGAGCTGTATTGACAAAATTGCTGTTAGCCTGGACTAAAAGGGACATGGTAAGGAGAGATTGAATTGGAAATGACTTCAAGAGGAAAATCATGGAAGCTGAAATCTGGAATTAAGACATTGCCTTGGGCCAAGAGAGTAACTCCACCAATGTCTACAGTGAGGGTGAATTTGCCTCTGCATTGGAAGAGGGTGGATGTTCCTTCCCAATGTTCAGAGAGAGTTTTGCCACCCCAAGGTATAGAGAGTGGAACACATTCCTCAAGGATTAGGATGGTTAAGGTCAGCATCCTATAGCTCTGAGAGATGTGTGCCTGTCCCCCATGGATTAGGGAAGGCGAGATGGGCAACTTGTTGCTCTGAGAGGATTGAGCCTGTATGCCAAAGGTTAGGGAGGATGTTGTCTTCACTTCACTGTGCTAGGTGGGGTTAAGACTCTAACCCAAATGTTGGGTAAAGTGTGGCAATCTCCCCAGTGCTCATGGAGAGTGAGATCTAGAGCTTGTTCACTACCCAGATGCTTGATGAGGGTGGAATCAAGAAAATGGCGATTGGGCAAGCCTGTGGAAAGGTGGGTTTCCATCAGGCCCCAGTAAGAAGAAACCATAGTCTGAAGAATGACTCTCCGATTTTGACATCTAATGAAGTATATCCTGCAGGTTTACTGAAATATAGAGGACAACTGACTCATGTTTTTCTCCCAATTGCTCCTTATTGTAATGAAAATCTTTACCCTATTTCTGTCCAGTTGTGTATTGGAAGCAGATAAATTGTTTTGTAATTTCAGAGATATATAGCCAGGTGGGACTTTGCCCCAAGAAAAACTGTATTTCTTTAAACTGATTATGATATAATTTGGTACTTAGTATTGTTACTGAAATAAGGTGTTTTGAATATTGTAATGTCTTTTTGGAATTCAAAGGGTGGAGTGTAGCAGTTTGGCATAATTTATCAATTCTAAAAATAGATATTGGATTATATTTGTGACCTGGTCTTTTCTTCTGGGCATATTAGATTATATTTTATTCAGAGGCTTACTTGATTAATTAATGATTGAGGCTTTGATTGGACCATGTCAGTAGGATGTTGAGTCCCTGCCCCCTTGGTGGGCAGGGACTCACAGGAAAACCTCACCACAGAGAAGGGAGGTTGGAGTTTTTGAGCTGGAGCCCCGGGATGTAAGCACACAGAGGAACTTGGTCATGAAGAAAGAGAGAAGGCCCAGGGCCAGTTCACAGCTGTCCTTGTGAAGCTAACAAAGCCTCTGAGACCAGAGAGAATCAATCCCTGGAGAGAGGCAAAGCCTAGAGAACCTGCCATGGAACCTTAAGAGGAAGAAGAAGGCTGAACACCAGCAGCCATCTTGTTCTAACACATGGCAACAGACTTTGGTGAGGGAAGTAAATTATGCTTTATGGCCTGGTAACTGTAAGCTTCTACCCCAAATAAATATCCTTTATAACAGCCAACAGATTTCTGGAATTTTACATCAGCACCCCTTTGGCTGACTAACACACCTGGTAAGCACTTTCTTTTTGTGTAGCTGAAGTATAAAAGAAACTGTGAGGAGTAAGGGAGAACTATTGATTGAATTAATGTCCCCAAAATATATACTGATATCTTAACTGCAGCATCTATGAATGTGATGATATTTGGAAACAGAGTCATTGCAGATTAAATCAAGTTAAGATGAGGTCATAATGGATTAGCACAGGCAAAAATCCAATATGAAAGGTCTCCTTATTAGAAGAGAGTAAGACTCAACTACAGGTAAAGAAGGAAGGCTGTTAAGTGAATAGAGAGGCAAATGTTAGAATTGTGCTTCCACAAGCCAAGGTAAAGAAAGAATGCAGTTGACTCTCTGAAAGTAGGAAAAGGCCAGGAATGATTTTCTCCTAGAGCCTTCAGAGAAAAAAATGGCCTTGCCTAAACCTTCATTTCAGACTCATGCCTCTAGAACTATGGGAGAATGTTTCCATGAGTTAAAATCATCTCATTTGTGGTACTTTGTTAGACCAGTCCTAGTAATTGAATGACACTATTATTTTTTTCTTTTCTCCTTTCTTCACAGTAATACTGGGTCTGTTTGTCTGCCTTACAGACCCAGGCATTGCTTCACTGAGTTCTCCCAAATGTATTCTAGAGTTTGGGAAAATGACCATAGGTCACCTCTGTTACCTCACTTTATACTTCATCAGTAATAAAGCTAATTTTTTTCTCCATTCATCAGATTTTAGAAGTCATCTCTACATTTTTTTGAACTAAGGAAAGGAAAAGGGGTTTTATTTTAATTGTGCCTGAAATTAAAAGACCACTTTGGTATACATTTTCCTGAATATTTTCAGCCTTATCTCACTGTCTGTGAAATTTCCCACAAAATTCTGACTGACAATGAGTTCACAAGAGTTATATGATACCCATTGCTGTTAGCTACTAGCATACTAATTTTATTAGGAATATAAGAAAATATCATCAATGTATTACAAATATTTTCCTAGTAGGTCATTTTTCTTTCATTTTGTTTATATTTTAAATTAATAAATATTGGGCAATTTATTAATTTATTGTATGTGATTGTATGATTGTATGTGATGTGAAGTGTATAATGTCTTTGTTATTTGATATTTTTTAGAAATCTATTTTTGTAATAAAATGAGGAAAATACCATTATTTGGTTTCTTCTCATTTTATTTTAAATTAATACATCAGATTTTTAATTTAATTGCTCTGAAATTTAGTGGGCTTCTATATAATGAAGTGGTTATCTTTCACTCTTCCCTAAATTGTTTAACTATTCAGCAACAATTACTGAGTAGTCCTTTCATTTTCCATTATAATATGATTACATATTTTATATCTCAGATATTGTATAGCAGAAGAATCACATTATCCTGTTAAAGAATCATTCCTTATTTTTTCAAGTTTTAGATAAAACTCTGCACCATAGGAACAAATGATGATAACAATATGCAATATCAACTTCCTATATAAAGTTATTAAGACAACTCATCATTTTCCCTAGAATATTCTAAATATCTTATATTTTTCATCCAATTTTGTTGTTTTCTTCATAAAAACCCCTCTTTTCAAGTAAAAAAAACATTTAATATCTTATGCTGCATTATCGCATTTCCTTTTGCTGTATTGCTGCTAACAACTTTTCCAGGAAAACATGGATAAAGAAATTTATAATCTAATAATCCAGGAAACCTATAAGATTATTACTTATCACTCAACTACCAGAAAATTTTTACTAAACAGTCTAAGAAACAATACTGATGTTTATCTATGACAGAGACTTGCATGATATAAATGTCTTTCTTGAAACTTTGAAACCACTACTTACCTCATGGGATTCATAATATGTATTTCTTATGTGATGCATGGAAGCCAGGCAAAAAATAAGCATGGACATTCATGATCATTGAAATCACACACACAATATCACTAGCTCCTACCTGTTCCAAATATTTCCCAGGTATTTCCACATACTTGGTGCATATATATATACCGCACTGACAATGTCCTCACAGAGTGAAACCGTCACAATCATCAGCATCCACTTGTACAGCAAGTTAATCTCTGTGATAGTTTGAAGTTATTTTATGAATCCCAAAACAAGAATGATTATATGTTTTTTAACTAATTGATTCCTGTGGATGTGAAGCATTTTGATTGGACTATGTCAGTAAGGCATGAGGTGAGTCAGGTTGATTCTCTGCCCTCTTACTCAAGCTGATATAAATAAATGCAGACATAGAGAGGAATGTCTATTGAGACTGAGGTAAAGAAAGTCTTGATATTGATCCTGTCATGTGAGAGAGAGGACTGGAGGGAAATAGAGAAGACTTGAAGACTGACAAATGTCACAGAGTCTGGAACCAGCATAACACAGAGGCACAGAAAGAAACCCTCAAGTAACTGGGCCCAAGGAGCAGCTTCAGGCTCAGGAAACAAGCACTGTCATATGCCTGATAGCCCACAGCTGAACTCAGGGAGAAAGTGGAGCAGCCAAGACTGAGAGAGGAGGCCAGAAAGAAACAAACTCTATGCCTGGTTGTTCACAGTTGAGCTGGGAGCTGGACTCCAAGGGACAGTGAGCCAGGAGGGGAAGGCAGAGACATAGGCAGAAATCACTTAACATCTTGCTTAAACATGTGGCAGCTGACTTTGGTGAGAAAGCATCTCTGATGGTGCCTTGATTTGGAAATTTGACAGCTTCAGAACTGTAAGCTTTTACCTTAAATAAATTTCTCATTATAAAAGCCAACCTATTTTTGGTACTTTGCATCAGCAGCCTTGTGGCTAAGGAAGAAAGAAATTAATACCAGGAAAATGGGGTTCATGCTACTTACAACTAGTAAAAATTTTGGAACAGCTTTATAAATGGGTAAAGGGTAATTTTTGGAGGAACTGTGAGATGTTTGGAAGAAAAGGCCTAGATAACTATGAAGAGACTGTTGGATAAAATATGAATGCTAAAAATAGTTCTGATAAGGCCTTAGACAGAAATGATGGCTGGAAATTAAGGGATCCTTGCTTTAAAGTTTCAGAGAATATGGCAAAATTGACTCCTGATGTTAGGTGAAAGGAATAAAAATTATAAGCTTGGACATTGAGCTGAGGAGATTTCCAAAGTAAATGTGGAAAATTCAATCTGACTTTTCCTTGCAGCTTATAAGCTGAGAACTAAACTACTGTCCCTGAAGAAACTAGAGACTAATGATTTGGTAAATTCCAAGCTTCTGAGTTTACCAGAAGATAGTGCCCCAGGTGAGGATTCAACTAAATTTGAAACTTGTAAGTCAGGTTTGGAAATGTAGGTATCCAGGAAGGACTTGTGGGAAACCTTAATATTTGATGGCTTGGACCCCTGTGAACTGCATAGGATATTTGTGAGTTCTGTATGAATTAACCACTGTCAACCTGTAGTGGAGAAGTTGAATGAAAAAATGGCTTCAAGAGGAAAACTGTAGAAGCTGAGGTCTGGAGTTGGGATATCTTCTCAGGGCAGGAGAGGGATCCCACCCCTGTGTGTGGAAAGTGTGAGTGTGTCCCAGCATTTAAAGAAGGTGGATCTTCCAGCCCATTGTTCAGGAGGAGTTTGCCTGCCCCAGGCTGCAGAGAGGGTAAAGCACATTCCTCATTGTTTGGGGATGAGTTAGTCACCACCCCACTGCTCTGAGGGTTTGGCTCTATTCCTCATAGATTAGGGAGAATTAGGTCACCACACCACTGTACTGAGGGGATTGGGCCTCTCTGCTAGAGAGTAGGGAGAATGTTGCCACCACCCCCTCTGTACTAACAGGATTGAGACTGTCCCCCACAGAGTGGGGAAAGTGTAGCCATCACCCCAGTGTTCTTGGAGGGTGAGGTCAGGAGCTCAGCTGCCACCCAGATTCTTGATGAGGGTATAGCCAAGAAGATGGCCATTGGGCAACTACATGGAAAGGGTGGACCCCCATGTGGCCCTTAGGAGAAGAAATCATTCTAGAGATGACTCTCAGACTTTGAAATCTAATGAAGTATGTCCTGCAAGATGTCAGAACTCTTTGGGATCCATGACAGTGGTTTTCCTTCCAATTTCTCATTAGAGTAATGCAAATGTTTAGCCTGAGATTGTTCTTCCTTTGTATATTGGAACTAGATAATTTGATTTCTAAGTCTGACTGGTCTAGAACTGCAGAGGAACTTAGTACCAAGACAAACTGGATGCCTATAACTGATTTTTTTTTATTCAAAATTTTAATACTATATTGTGCCAGTAGAAGCTTTTCAAAGGCAATGATATATCAATAAAGAATAGCTAAATTGAGTTTCTGAGAAAGAACATACCACATGAAAGTTTGTCAGCACAGTAAATAACAAAATGGTGTTACTATAAAATAGTGAAAGTACTGACAGTCACAAAACAAGCCCCGGAGACTTCAGAATATGCCATTCATGCAATGTAAACAAATACACAGGAATCAATTTTTTTTTAATTTTAGACATTGGTAAATTTATGAGAGTTGTTGTCTAGATATATAATAAATAATGGATAATTATGCAAAAAACTTCAAGCAAAAAATATGTGGAATAATGAAAAATATGATGCATCAGATTTTTTAAAATGCAAAAAGGAATTGAACTTTTTACTCAAATATAAATCACTTTAAGTAGTACTCATACTAATTTGAAATAAGGAATATTTTGTATGTTTATGTAGTTTTATATATATACATATATCGCTAAGAAAATATTTATGACTTAATTATTTTTGTATTTTAATGGCACTTTGAATAATCCTTGCTTTTTTTCTTACAAAGATTAGAAAAATTAGTTTCATAAAACAAAGTTAAAATTTGACATTAAAGGGAGTGGATATAGCTCAAGCGGTTATGTGCCTGCTTCTCACCTGGGAGGTCTCGATTTGGTTCCCAGTGCCTCCTAAAAAAAAACCAAAAAAACCCCAAGCAAATCAAAATAAAAAACAAAAATCAGGGTAGCCCATGTGGCTCAGTGATTGAGAGCTGGCTTCCCACATAGGAGGTCCTGGATTCTATCCCTGGTCCTGGTACCACACAAAAAAATTAACATTCAAAGGAAATACCACCACCCCTGCCCGAAAGTGTAAGAAACATAATATTACTAAATTTCATTATGATAAACCTTAGCTGCATTGAGGAGGGATTACTTAAGTTTGGGCCTTTCAGTGTGGGCATATATCAGTGAATAAATTAAGTTGTTGTGTCATAGGTATTGAATTCCTCATGTTAGCTGTCTGGTGAATGAAAGATCATACTGAGTAGAGAAATGTCCAGGAATAACTGGAAAAAATATTTGGCATAGCTAAATTAATCCCTTTTGATGTATACAAGTTTAGTATATGCCAAATGTTTAAATTTATCCAAAAAATTGAATCATACCCAAAACAAAGGCAAAAAAAAATCACTTCTCAGTTTCAAATCTGCATTTCTTTAACAAACAATAAGGGATAAAATCATAGTAAGGAGATCACCCACATGCTTCATTATCAACACACCGTCTAGAGTACATCATTTAAAGAAACTTGGTAAAAACATATTCACAGGACCTGCCATGAATGGCAAGATACAGTAATTTCATAATAGAAAAATGTGCCTGCAGCATTCTGCACACACAAGACATCTGAAATCAAACCCACATAATTTCCTTGCTCACACTTCCTATTATACTATAATATGCAAAAAGCAAGCAAAAAGCAACTTTTAACATTATATCACAATTTTGAAATGTGGGAAAAATATAAAACAAAAACCATTGTGTGACTATTAGTATTATCAGAGCAGAGTGTTCATTTTTTGTTTGTTTGTTTGCTTACGTTATTGTACAGATTTCTTATCACATGTTCTTCAGTTTTTATGTCTTCTCTTAAATGTGAATAAGTGCTATGGATAAAATACAAGTGTAGAAAATAACAGCAGTGTGATTTGTCAAAGATAATCCCTATGATTTAGTAACAAAAATGGATATGAACAAAATAAGTTTTCTTTTTAAATAGTAATAAAGTTTTAAAAATATTATTTAATATGAAGGGCCTCAAAAACCAATTCAAAGGCAATGTCCAAGGCAGTGTTGAATCCTTCCCTCCCATCAACCATAATCTAGAAATGAAAATCTGCTGGACTTTAGTCTTTTTATTTAAAAAAGTGTTTTTTGGTTTTGCTTTCATTTATTTATTTATTTATTTATTTATTTATTTATTTATTTATTTATTGTGTGTGTGTATGTGCAAATCAGAATTTCAAATGTAGTAAACAATGTGCCAGTTTACAACAAAACTGATGTCAGCTTTCCCATCATGTTGTTAAGAGATCAGCTATGGGCACCACCTCCTTTTCTTGACTCCCTCCTCAGATTTCTCATTAGTAGTGTATAGAAGTGAAACTGATTTTTGCATATTAATTTTGTATGCCGACAATTTGCTGAACTTGTCCATTATTTCTAGTAGCTTTGTTGTGGATTTTTCATGATCTTCTAGATATAGGACCATGTCATCAGCCAATAGTGAAAGTTTTACCTCTTCCTTTCCTATTTGGATGCCTTTAATTTCTCTTTCTTGCCTAATTGCTCTATCTAGAACTTCTAGCACCATATCAAATAACAGTGGTGAGAATGGGCATCCTTGTTTTATTCCTGATAGCAGGAACACTTTCTGTCTTTCTCCATTGAGTACAATGTTAGCTGTGGATTTTTCATATATGCATTATATCATGTTGAGAAAATATCCTTCTATTCCTAACTTTTGGGGTTTTTTTTTATCAAGAAAGGATGCTGGATTTTGTCAAAGGCCTTATTTCCAGCAATCAAGATGATCATGCCAATTTTATTCCTCAATTTAGTGATATGATGTATTACAATGATTGATTTTCTTGCATACCTTCAATAAAAGCCAATTGATCATGATGTATAATTCTTTTAATGTGCTTTTCAATTCAATTAGCAAGTATTTTGTTATGATTTTTGCATCAATATTCATTAGAGAAATTTGTCTATAATTTTCTTTTTTCATGTTATCTTTGTCAGGCTTTTGTATTAGGCTGATGTTGGCTGCATAGAATGAGTTCAGCAATGTTTCTGCCTGTTCTATATTTTTTGGAAGATTTTGAGCAAGATTGGTATTAGATCTTCTTTGAATAACTGGAAGAATTCACTTGTGAAGCCATCTGATCCTGGGCTTTTCACCTTGGGTAGGTTTTGATGACTATTTCAATCTCCTTACTTGTGATAGTTTTGCTGAAGTCTTCTATTTCTTCTAGCATCAGATAAACAATACACACAAAACATGATCATTGAAAGAAGGAAATAGATAAATGGGACCTCCTCAAAATTAAAAACTTTTGAGCTTCAAAAGATTTTCTCAAAAAGGTAAAAAGGCAGGTTATATAATGGGATAAAATATGTGGAAACCACATATCTGACAAGGGTTTGTTATCCATATTATATAAAGATATCATAAAAGTCAATAATAAAAAGACAAGCAACCCAATTAAAAATGTCAGAAGACTTGAATAGACATTTTTCCAGAGAGGAAATATAAATGAACAAAAAGCACATGAAAAAAAGGTCAACATCATAGCTATTAGGGATATGTGGATCAAAATTACAAGGAGATATTTCACACCTTGTTGAATGGCCATTATTTTAAAAAATCAGAAAACTACAGGTACTGGAGAAGATTTGGAGAGAGAGAAATACAACTCATTCACTGATGGTTGGAATGTAGAATACTGTAGCCTTTGTGGAAGACAAATTTGGCAGTTACTCAGGAGGCTATCTATAGACCTGGATTATAATCTGACAATCCTGCCACTAGGAATATATTCAGATGAACTAAAGGATGTAAACTCATATTTGTGCACCAATGTTCATAGTAGAATTAATCACAGTAGCTAAAAGATGGAAACAACCCAAGTGTCCATTATCTGTTGAATGGATTAAAAATGTGGTATATACATATGACGGAATACTATTCAGCTTTAAGAATAAATGAATTGGTTAAGTATTTGACAGCAGGAATGAACCTTGGAGGTTTTATGTTGAGTGAAATAAACCAGACACCAAAGGAGAAATATTGTATGGTACCACTAATATGAAGTAAAAACAATTGGTAAACTCATGGAGTTAAAATCTAGAGTATAGGTTACTAGGAGATAGAATGAAGGTTGTGAAGGGGAGTTGATGCTTAATATATGTACAATATTTAATAAGATTGACTTTAAAGGTGTGCAAATATAGAATAGAGGGTAGGACATTATAATGAGTATAACTATCAGTGCTGATTTATAAATGTGATTGTGGCCGAAAGGGTAGGCTAGGGATATAAATGTCAGTTGAAAGAAAGTTAGAGATAAACTAGGTCCTTGTAACAGTGAACTCGGTGGTAAAGATTGTGGTTAATAGTATATATACAAAAATGACTTTTATGAAGTAGAATAAATGTTTGTATTACAAGGTGTTAGGAATATGGTGATAAATTGGAAAATGCAACTAATGTAACTTATGGACTGTAATTAATGGTAATATTTTAATATACTTTCATCAGTGGCATAGAAGGTACTATATCAATGCCAAAGGTTAACAATAAGGTAGTATACAGAGTATGGGAAGTTTCTGTTTGGAGTGATGAGTATTCTAGAAATGACAGCACATCTCTCTGATGAAACTGAACCAATGACTGTCTATTTTGGATGGATTATTGAAAGTATGGGACTGCATAACACAGAGAACCGTATGGTGGATGATGAACTGTGGTTAACTATACAAATATGGGAATACACCCTCATGAACTATAACAAATGTACAATACATGGTGCTAATAATAGGGCCGTTTGAGACCTTAGAATTCCAACCTCTCTTTTATGGTCAACTGATTTTTCTTTCTTTTTTTTTTTTGCTGTGCCAGAATCCTTCCAGAGACTTCCCATTTCTTTCTTTCTTTCCTTCCTTCCTTCCTTCCTCACTCCCTCCCTCCCTCCCTCTCTCTCTTTTTTTCTTTCTTTCCACCAAAACTACAGGGATTGCCATATGCCCCACTCCCAACACCTCCCACATAAACATCCTTCATTAGTGTGGTACATTCATGGCAAATGATAAACATCCTGGGGCTTTGCCATTAAGCATGGACCATAGTTCACATTGTAGTCTACATTCTCTCCCACACATATGTGATGATATAAAATGGCCAATATCTATAATTGCAGTGTCATACAGGACGATTCCCAAGTCCTGAAAAAGTCCCTGTATTACAACTGTTTTTCTCTATACCTGCCCCCAGAGCTTCCAGTGGCCACTGCCTCCACATCAGTGTTATAATTTCTTCCATTGCTAGAATAACAATATGTCTATAGTAGAATACCAGTAAGTCCACTCTAGTCCATAGTTCTTTCCCCAATCCAGAGGATTCTGGGATGGTGATGTCCACTCCACCTCTGATTGAGAGGGGGCTTATATCCCTTGGGGAAGCTGGATAGGACTATCTTCCTTGCAGTTACAGACTCTCTCTGTTCCTTGGGATGCTCATTGTCCATCATCATCTCCTTGTTATTTGTCCTGTGTGAGTCTAATGAGCTGTAGAGTAGGTTTTGCAACTCTGCTGAGTTTCCAGGCCCAGCTGGCACATGGACAGCCCAAAGACTCCTGTCTCTTGGATGTACACCTACAAACTCAAGCACCAAGTATAGGTTTAAATGTAAGGGACAGATGAGCCATGTGTAGGAAAGATATAATAGAGTACAACTTTGTCACTCTCAGGAGGAAAACTTCAAAGTAGGGCCCAATGGCAAGGCACCAAACTTCAGAGCTATCAGCCCTGACCATAGGACCTGAGTGTCTCCAGATCGCTCAGGAGCCCCACTATTTGGGGGTAGTATCCACTTTGGTAGTCTATGAGATCCTGCTGAGGTGTGCATAGGCGTTACCTCTGGGATGACCTCCCAACTCACTTTAAAGTCTCTTAGCCATATAAATTCATTTGTCTTTACGTTTTCCTCCTTTTATTTGAGGTCTTTTTCCAGTTGCATTGCTAGTTGGTACTTGGTAGTATTCCCTCAGTGCCAGGGAGGCTCATCCCTGGGAGTCATATACCATGCTGGGGGAAAGGTAATGCATTTATATGCTTAGTTTGGCATAGAGAGAGGCCACATTTGAGCAACAAGGAGGCTCTCAGGAGGAAACTCTTAGGCATGCCCCACACTAGGCTAATTTTCAATTTCAAGATCA
Organism: Cabassous unicinctus; assembly: GCA_029593785.1. Taxonomy (NCBI): domain Eukaryota; kingdom Metazoa; phylum Chordata; class Mammalia; order Cingulata; family Chlamyphoridae; genus Cabassous; species Cabassous unicinctus. Next base: position 223 of record JAQZBX010072388.1, on the reverse strand, counting down.
AAGGCTCATAAGCATAGTCATCAATATCAAGGGCCCATTAGTGGATCATCCTCCTTCACCCATCATTGCCCCTGCACTTCGGGGACTGTTGCTGCTCCATTAGAGAATGTGGCAGAGCTCTCCAGGATGGGAATGCAATATTCTATCAGTTATTGTGTGAGTCTCCACCCACTGTGACAATGTCCCGTGAACATTTGTACATTTTTATATACCTTATATGTAT